>PVIY010003107.1:106238-117814 GCA_004026745.1 Myrmecophaga tridactyla
AAAAAAAAGGCGGGGGGGGGTGGTTGGGGGGGGGAGGGGCGCTACTGCAGAATGAGCTGGCTAGCTCACACCCCCTCCCCCCCATCCCACCCCGAGATGATCTTCACGGAACTCTGCAAACGAGCAATGTGGGGAGGGAAATGAGCCCGTCAGGAGTCAAGTCAGAAGCTGAGAAACTGGGGCCGTGAAACGGGAAGAAGTTTTGCAAGCCCCTTATGCACGTGGGCAATTATGAACTGCATGGAGGAGAAACTTTCTCTGGCCTTGCATCGCCACAGGCTATGTCTTTGACCCTGGCATTTTCTATCCTGCCCCAATATTTTCTTGTGAAGATACAGATCATCTCATCCAAATGCTCACAGAACGTGTCTTCTGAACAAAGAAGACCAAACGATGTTGAGGCAGGAGAGAAACATAGGGTCTGGGCACAATGCCGGCCCCTGGGGGCGGGTGGTGGGCTGTAGCCCCGAGCCTGCACTGGAGGTCCCCACTGCTGCCACTGGGACCAGTCCCTTTTCTTAAATCGGCGTTTGCACAGGGCCATTTCTTTAACATTCAGTACTATAGTGACAGATTATATAATATGTACAAATCACATATTGAAGCCAGAGGCCCAGGGAAGCCGTGGATTTGACGGTATTTATTTTTTTTTAATCATAATTTGGCTACCGATCATGTTCCCCACCGAATCCGCCCTGACTTCTCCCCCTCCCATCTGTCCTCCCTTTCCTTGGCCTCGTGTGGTCTCTGCGCTGCTCCAAGTTCCCGGTTTGCGAGGAGCCAAGCAGGATGGGGGTCCAAGAGTTTGATTTCCCTACAAAGTAGCAGGGGGCCTTGTGAACATGCACGGGCACACCACATACACACACGCACTCACAAATAAAAATGCTCCCCAGTTGTATATGCCCCTGCTTCTCTGCCCAACTGGTGCATTCAGCAGCCCAGATGAGGTACAGAGAGGATGCATGGAGATGCTTCCAAGAGGCTTCCCCAAAGCGCCCCTTCTGAACTTCATTTCTTCCCTGGGGAAGATAGGTGGAGCACGGGAAATGGAGATGCACGGCCCAGGCTCAAGGCACGGAGTGGAGTGACCCGAGGCATCAGATGACATACATTTATACCCCTTTGGTGTTTTACACACATCTTTCTAAGGACTTGTGAAAAACCCCTAAAGTTATCTAACAGTGCCAAAGCTAGGGGGCCCTGGGAATACGAGAGAGGTGTTGAGTCCAACCTGGCAGACTAATTAGAAGACAAAGGTGTTAAATAAAATCAATTCGTGTGGTCTTAGTAACTGTGATTGAGACACCTCATTCCCACTTGGCTCCCCCGGAAGCGGCTGAGTGTGAGTGTCCCAAATGTAAATGAGGTGCAACAGTGTCTGCCCACTGGGTGAGGGCTGCTGTGGCCGTCAGTAAAGCTCTCCACAGTATCCATCAGCATCTATGAAGTCGTCCCTCACATGGACTAAAGATTTCTGAGTTTACATGCAGACCTTCTAATGCAAAATGACTAAATCAAGCCATACCTGTATAAAATAAAGCATGAAAGCAAACCAAAGCCAAGCCTTTGAAAATGAAGTTCTAAGAGCATCATCGGAGTACATAGTGTTAACCTTTCCATTGCCATGGTTTTACCTTTGAGTGGGGAATAAGAACTAAAAGTTTTAAGGAAAAATGAACATATCAACCCAAACCTCCACTGTCAAGCCACAGAAATTCAATGTATTGTCTCTGGAAGCTGCCTATACTTTTGTGCCCATGTGGTCTTGGTCTGATGCGTAGTTTTTTTATGTGTGGTTTTAGCAAATGCAGGGCAGGGAAGACGTACATTGTTCTAAGAGGATTTCTAGAGTGAGATACTCTTAGGGGGGATATATAGAAGCAATTTGCTTCAAGCTTGTCTTAATGTATCAATAAAGCAGATTAAAGGTATGAATTCGTAAGTGTATCCCACGTCCCTTTTAATTAACAGAGCCATTTGGAATGACAGGAAATGTGAGCTGCATGCACCCGAATTATAGTCCCCTTTTCTGTTTAAGGATCTGTGGAGTGGGATGAGATGAAGCAGGCAATGGCTGAGTAGATTGTTTAATAATCCAAAGGTTCTGAGCATGACTACGCTTGGCCATAGGCTCCTCCAGCTTGCACATGAGATCACGTCTTTGAAAAGATATTTGGTGAGCTGTTCCATTCCCCTTTGTGGGGACATCTAATCACAACTCTCAGTGCTAAGTGGTGCTGGTAGCAAGGCAGGAGGGAAACACTGGAGAGAAAGAGAGCAAAAGTCTGCTCAGCTTCCCCTCTCAGCCCCAGACTAGGCAGGCTAACAGCCACTAAAAATTAAATAAGAGAGTTTTTCAAAATGAAAACAGAACATTTCCACAACTATAAAAATGGCCCTACCACTGCAATGCTCTGAACTCCAAACAAATTATTTGGGAACATATTAAGCCTGGAAGGTCTTTCAAATTCCTTATTAGAATGGAGATTACTTAGAACTTGTGGCCAAATCACATTCAGTTTGACCCAATTTTTTCCCACCCTTTCACATCATCTGATATTAGGCAGAAACTATTGTTCAAATACTGAAATTCATTATTCTCTTCTCCAGCCAAGGCCAGACTGGGAAAATTCCCGGAGACCGGGGCTTTCAACCATTTACTGCAGCTATAAAGGTGGTCTCTAGTGCCACCTAGAGGACAAGAGGGGGCAGAGCATGTGAGTCACTCCGAGGAAAATTAAATATAGCTGAATAATTGAATGAGAGGGCAAGTTGAATCAGGGGTCACCATCTGTTTGACTAGAATTGTTGGCACATTTCAGCTAAGCCTCGCGCGCCTCGTAAACATACTTACAGTTATCATAGCTCGCATTGCCCTAAAATAAAAGAAAATTGGTCCTAAAATAAGCCTGAACTAATTAAACATATACCGTCTTGTTGTCATGGAAACCAGAGTGAAGGTCACCAGATTCTCATGGCATTCAGGAGGGGTGCTGGTGCCAAAAAGAGACAGGTGATTTTCTCAACTCCCGGGGAGAGGGCAGCTCGCGGACTCGAGGTGCCACCTGGAGGCAGGAGGGTGAGGGGTGTTCTGGCTGGCGGGAGGGTGAGGAGAAAATGGGGTACCACCTCTCAGCCCCTCATCTGTCCTTCCTCTCTGGGCCCGAGGGGAGGGCGAGGAAGCAATGACACCGTCCCTCCAGCCTCCAGGAAGCAGTGTCAGGAGGGACAGGGAGGCACCCCTGCCAACTCCACTTAACGTTTGCCCAATTGGCACGTTCGCCCCCGGGGAAGGGGGCGGGAAAGGCATCCTTCCAAAGAGATGGGTGTCACATCTGAATCTGAATTGGAGCCCTCTGCCAGCTTCACCAAGAACGTAGATGCGGCTGGATGGGCGTGCGTGTGTGAATTATGCTGTGCTCCACGTGTGCAACCAGCACCAATGCAAATTTGGGAAGAAAGACTAAATTGTACTTCCCACCATTTCTCTTACTACATCACTTCTACTTGGGGGTAACATACCCTTTTCTCAAGTTCTCAGCACACAGTGGGGCTTGTGTTGGGGCAACTGGGGACAAACTCAAAACTCGGAAGGTTCAAGAGTTGGGATTAAGATTGAATGACCTTGGCAGAGGAGAGATTCATGGCTCAAAAAATTAAAGAGCTTTTCTGTGCCCCCGGTGGCCCCAAGCTCCCCCCTCCTTTTTCTCTTCACACAAGAAGGCCTCTTCCCCTTTTTTTTCCCGCAGTCCCATCCTGCTTGGCTGGTATCACCCTGCCTCTTCTCCTTCCCTTTCACACTGTCGATTATGCACAGATCACTTACGGAGGAAGCAGCAGAGTGACCCCCAACTTCAGAGAAGCCTCCTCGGGGACACAATTACTGCTTGCTGTATCCCAGTTGGCTGGGCTGACACCGTTGCAGACTCCAGAGGTACAGAGATGCCAGGGAGGAGGGGACTGGCTGGGGGTAGCCAGAGACCAGAGGGTGGAAATGAACTATAAGGATTTGAGCCACTTCTGCTCCTAAATAATTAGGACCCATCAAATGAGGCTGCTTTGCACTGCTCTTCTGCCTTGTAAACCAGACTGCAGGCTTGCTTCTTGGAATCCAAGCTATTAACAGTAGGCAAGAAAGAGTAAGGAAAAGAATTCAGCACCCCCAATGTCTGCTGGGCTGGGCACTGCTCTCAGTGCCGGGGACGAGGAGCCCACTAGACCCCACATTGCTGCCAGGCAAGCATCCCAGTGGAAGCACATCAGGACGTCAGGAAAGATTTCTTGTGTGTCAGGCCAAGTGCTCTCATGCTGTGCTTCTTACTAAGGACGCCTGCCGGGCAGCCTGGTCGCTCGGATGCCCCCTCCTCCAGGAAGCTCTCTCTGACTCACCTCAGCCCTCAGGGTGCTCCTTCTCCAGGGCTCACTCACGCAGCCCCTGCTTGTGTGTCCAGTTCATCCTTCCACCCTCAGTACCTTGCCCAGGTCTGCCCACGGGTCTTCCGGGAGCATCAAAACCCTAGGAAGCTAGTTTCCTCCACGCTGGGCAAGGCCGAGGAGCTGCCCTCCTGCCCATTCCATGGGCTTCATTCCCCAAAACGGATTTTCAATGAAGGAGCAGGGTAGAGTCATTGCAGATCTTGGGATGAGGTGTGGGGAGGTAAAGGACAAGGCATCCATAAAAGACTGTAGAATGACCGTTACATTGAAGGAAGGCAAGGTCTGTAGATAGTCCCTGCCACCCCTTTCCCATTCTTAATATGACAGAGGAGAGCCAGGGTGGTCTCACAGGCCTCCAGCTGGGCCTTCTCCAGTCGCATCCTCATCCCAGTTTCGTCCTCTTTCCTCCGCCTTTCCCTGCCTTCCCCCAGCAGTCTGGAACCCTGGCAGGAGGGCCCAGTGCAGACAGAGGGTGACAGGTAAAGAAAGCACAGCCCCAGGCAGGTCCCTCCAGCACTGAGTGCAATCCCTGGGCCCCTCCGAGGGGCAGCTGCAGCCCCGCCCAGGCCCACCACAGGGAAACAGGCCTAGGGTGGCAAGCCAGAAACGCAGAATTTTATGTGAAATCCCTTGAGTTTTAAATGCTAACTACCAATTCCGGGCTCTGAGAGGCTGGGGGCGGGGGCGCAGCCAGCCAGGCCTGCGGACAGTTAGGAGCCAGCACCACCTGCCCCTCGACCTTCCTGCCAAACAGCGGCTTTCACGCCCTCCCCTGGCCCTGCCCTCCCCTCCGTGCTGCCCTGCACCCAGGAACATCCCACGGGGGAGCAAGGTATGTTCCAGGTGAAGGCGCCCCTCTGGCTCCTCTGGGGGGGTACATCTGTGAGGCCTGCAGAGAACTGAGCGCCCACCGTGCCGGCTGGGGCCTGCGGAGCCCACGGGTTCCTGCGCGCGCTCCCGGAGGACTCGCTGCCAGCGGCCACGCGCCCGCCGCCTCCCTCCCCTTCGCTGGCGGTCCCGGCCTGGGCTCCGCAGTCGAGCTGCGGCCATGCAAACTGCTCTGCACGCCTAGATGAGTGTAGAGCAGTGGTTCAAGGGAAGAAGCTATTGATGAGCCACCTCACAGATGGATTAACTTTCAAAAATAAAAAATCAGGCCGGTCTCTGGATAAAGGGAGTCCGGAGCCTTTATTGAACAGGCCTTGCAGGGGGATTTAAGGCGCAGGGAGCCAGTCCGCCCCTCTCTTCTACACTCAAGAATTAATTACCTGTTGCCGCCCTTGGCAGCCACCTCTACCCCCGCGGCTGCCCCTGTGCGAATAGGACTGGGGGACCCAGGCTATTTCCAGGAACATTCCCACTTGCAGCACCTCTTCCCTTTATCTCTGAATTACGATTAACCGAGGGGTGGCTGGAGAGCAGAAAGCAAACAGACCCTAAGAAGGGAGGGGATGGGGTGGGGATGGGGGACATTGCGGGGCTGGGGTGGGGGCACCAGGGTGTTCGAGGACTCTGGGGTGGGCTGGGGAGTGAGCACCGGAAGGCAGCCTGCCCCACCCGGTGGGGCCCACAGGTGTCTTTGCAGCTGAACACTTTACCCAGCCCATGTCTCTCAGCTGTCTGAACACAAGCATCACCTGGGAAGGGAGCAGAGGGGGGCGACCAGCAGTGATAAAATGACAATTCCCAGGCCCTCTGGTTTAACATCTCCAGGGGAAGGCAGAAGGAATTCAGAATGTTTCCTGTGCCCTCGGGGTGGTTCTTAGATCGGTCAAGTTGGGAAAGCCATGGCTTATCCCGAGTTGCCCTGCCCGGTCCAGAGGCTCCGGGAGCTAGCAGCTCAGAGGGGGCCCTGTGGATTGAAAAGCAATGGGCTTCCCTTCCTCCTATGTGCTGTGGCGGGACACTCAGCTGGGACTATTTGCTAGTTCCAGGAAGACAGCAAATGAAAGAGTGGTCCAGGGGTCTTAGGGCACATAGCCACATGCTTGTGTCTGCCTATGATTGGAGTCCAGAGCTGGGCCCACCAGCCTCATTTCAGCCCCTCTGGCTTCTGGCTGATGCCAAGACAGAGGTCCCATGAGGGGTAGTGATGGCCATGAGCCCCTCTGAACTCTGCCCAGCTCCCACATGCCTCCCGGGGAATGAACTTATAAGGCTGGCCATAGGCCGGCTCAGCCTTCTGGAGAAGGGAGCTGTGGGAGCTCTCCCCAGGCAGAGCCCATGAAGACGAATTCCTTCCTGTCTCTTTGTTGTTAGTTATTTATAGATACTTCCCACACTGCTTTTGCATGGTCTCTCCATTCACCTCCTGGTTTCTCACCTCCAAGCCCTCTATCTTTTTGAGAAAAACGTAAACCCTCATTAAACATTCCAGTTTCTCACATCCTCAAGCATGGCAGGAAGAAGTCTCAAAATTCTACCTCTTCAGCTCTCAGGCACAAAAATTCAATGCTTCAGGGCAACACCTGACAATTCCCAGTGCTTCCCCGAGCCGGCCCACCACAGGGGAGCAACCAGAGGGGAGACAGAGGCCCCCACGTCCCTCCCTTTCCTTTCCTGGGCACTCAGAGTTCACCGAATCCCCCCGAACCAGAAAGGGTAGCCCACCCGCAACACTGAGACTCGGATCTTGGTTATGTGCCAAGTTCTGAGGTGGCAAAGGAGCTTCTTGGTTCCAGGCAAGGCAAAATCCACCAATCATTGAAGCTTTAGTCTTAGTCTCTATAATCATAAACAATACCCCAAATAAATCATAAACAATACCCCAGTTATCTGCATCTGCAGTGCCCAAAGGTCTACCAGGGCCCAAAGAAGTGTGCTCCCAGCCTTTCCTCATCTCTGGGAAAGAACTTCCTTTGGAGAATCCAGGCCTGGAAGCCACGTCCCTCGGTGCAGAGCCATGGGTGCCCTCGCCAAGGGAGAAGGCGCTAAGCTGGGCGGCGCTGTGGGCGCAGCCAGGTGTGTGGGTGGCTGCATCACCAAGGGTGGCCCAGCGCAGCCAGAGACTCTGTGCCTAGACTGCCCGGGTGCATCATAACCTACAGAGGACCCCGGAGAGGCCACACTGACATGGTCAACCACGGCATCTGCACATTGCCCACCTGGCTGCCAAGACTGTCTTTCCTAAACCAGGACAAGACACGGAGGTGGGCATTCCTGGGTGAACCTGCCCCATGCAAACTGCCAAACTGGAGGCTGTGGCCCGTGATCTCTCTGGATAACAGACCAATTGTCCGGCTTCTGAACAGATCCAGTCCAATCCCACCCCTCTAGAGTGATCAAGGCAATGCACTGCCTACAAACCAGTGTTTATGTGACCTTGGGCTCATAAACCTTACAAAACCATTTCCGGAAGCTGCAGAACTTTCTCCGATTGTTGAAAAAGCCTCAGATCGGTTCTCCCACCCATAAGCCCTGTTCCCTAAAAACTTCACCTTTGTCTCAAAAGAAACTTTTGAAAAGATATTTCCATTCAAGCCCTCACTAAAAGGCTTCCCTCCTAGAAGTTTCTCAAAAATATATTAAAAAATCATATTAAAATCATTTTCATAAAATATGGGTTGAGAAAAGACAAGTTTAATTCTCAAAAGCTCCATTATTGAAGCAAAAATTAATATTTGTACTGTTTCTAAATTGGAATAAAATTGCAAAGATGCAAACACCGTCCTATATCATAATCTATAAACCAGTCACAAATGTTAAATCAACTGTAAAAATGATTTAAAATCTACATGAATAATTTTATTAAACTGATTTAAAGTCATATTTTGCGCTACCTTCATTTATTAACCACATCACCAACAACAATGGGGTTATAATAGATTTCTGTGAATAGAGATATGTTCTCAAATACACTGTCAATGAAAAGGCTCCCCCTTCCCGGTGGGGTGGGTGTGCGCTTTTGGCACTCTGTGGTAAGTGTGTGCTTATAGAGGGAATGCCATATTATTTGCATAGCCATAAATTGCAATTGAGTCCCACGCCACACCATGATATGATATTTATGCACAGGGGTCCATGCTGAAGCCCAGTAGAAGCAGGGAAATAATTTCCCACAAGCACCCAGAATAGACTGCTGCCTCGGAGGACCCCCAGTGTTAAGAATTACCCATTTAATTGGGTAATTCCGAGCTTAAAAGCAACGGTGTCTTACAGTGAAATCTCACTATCGGACACCCACCTCATGGCAGAGAAGGCCATCGGTCCCTGTCCTGAATGGGACCCCTCTTGGAGCTGAGGGGCTAGATGGGGAAAGTCACCTCGTGCCTCATCCTTCCCCTGAGCTCCAGTAAGCACAGAAGGCAGAATGGGAGCCACGCTTGCCTCGAAAGTAAAGTGGGAAAAGACACCTCCAGCTTAGGGCACTGCCTTTGGAGAATCCACACCTGGAAGCCACGTTCCTCAGTGCAGAGCCATGGGTGCCATAGCCAAGGGAGAAGGCGCTAAGCTGGGAGGCGCCGTGGCCACAGCCAGGTGTGGGTGGCTGCATTGCCAAGGGTGGTCCAGCCAGTCCAGGTCTGCCTCGGTCTCCCTGAAGAGCTCCCCTGGACTTTCCCTCCACTGGCCAGGAGGCAGCAGAAACTTAGGACTTTGGGTTCCTGCATCCTGAGTGCTTCAGTGAACAAAGTGGAAGGCAAACCATTTGTAAATCTACACAACAGAAAGGGAGTAGCCAAACCCGTCACAAATCTCTGGGGGACTTTCAGGTGCAATGGCACCCGAGGTCTAAATGGAATTTCCACTTTCATCCAGGTGGGACAAAAGGATCCTAAGATCAAAAGGCAGCATCGCATAGACAGCTAAGGTGGTTAGAGCGCTAAAATATTAAGCCACGCAGGCCATATCCCTTACCTATAGATGAGGAAACTGAGCCCCATGAGGTTTGACTGGTTACCTATGTCTCTTGGAAAGCCTTGGAAACACAGCCTCCCAGCCACCTTTAGCTGCTGCAGTTTCTTGAGATGTGGGTGTTGCGGGGTGGTGGGGGGAGGTATTGATCTGAGGCTTTCGCAGGAGGGGAAAGTGAGCCACAAGGCCACCCCTTTTCCTATACAATCTGCTCAGAGACCCCATGTGGCTCTCCTCCCTGGCGCTGGAAATGGGTGGAGGACCTGGGAGGCCCAGCCTGATCCTCTGGGTCGTCTCTGAATGCATTACCACTTACTGCAAACACCTGCTGGGACTTTTATTTCCTCCTGGCTGCAGAGGCATGCTTGGCCAGCTTGCAGGATGAGCTACAAATGCCTGTGAATTATTGCCCCCCGACAGTATTCACAATCAATGAGGGACAGAGACTTGGTAGAAAAACACAGCTTCCGACCCTCTCAGTTGGGAGAATTCTGAGGAGCATCCCACCCTGTCTCCTGGAGGTCCCCACAGGGCCTGGTAACACTCTATAGTACCTCCTTCCCTTTGCTGCAGGTCAGCAGTCCACCCCCCAGACTCTGTGCCCCTGAAACCCTTGACACAGGATTCTACTTCCAGAGAAACCAATCGCAGGGAAAGGGCAGATGGAATTCCACAGAGACAGAATCTTTCACTTGATGGGAATGGCCTCTACCTTCGCAAGTCCCAGTTCCCCACCCCAGCTGTGAAGTGTGCGTGGATCCACAGCCCCTTTCCCTGAAATGCCATGTCGAGCACCAAAATAGTCACACAACAGAGGCTCTGCCACCGCAGGACATGCAGTGGTGCCCACTCTTCCTGAGAGCCGCCCCGACAGCACTGCCCACCCTGGCTCCCATCAGCGTCCCCTCAACGCCCTGCCAACCTACTTCTCCCAGATAAACAGTACAGAGCCCCTCGTCTCTGAAACACAATATCTGACTCTTCATGAGGCCGGGTGACCTTTCACATCATTTTCTCCAAAAGTTCATTTCTGTGATTAATGCAATATACTCAAAACCATAAATCTGTCTGTCCAAAGGATTCAAATGAGGAATTATTGACAGCTGATGGAACCCGAGTGCAGGGATAAAGCAGGTTTTCTCATCTGCCCATCCGAATGGTGGAATGTGTATCGATTAAAATATGACGTGCTACAGAGCCCAACATAAATCTAAAGTCTATTAGGTTAACACGAGCATTCAATTAACATAAAATGACAACGTAAGAGAAAAGGGCCGTATGTCGGTCTCTGGTAATAGTTTAGCCATAAACATGAGGGCCCTGAAATCAGGGTGTGCGTTGAAAGGGGTGGCCGTTGCACGAGGGTGAGGGCTTGATGAGTTCCGCGGGGATGTGGAGAAATGAGCTAGCCAGGGAGACATTGCAGGCGCCAGCCAGAGATGCTATGACAAGGAAAGGGCTGATGCAGCTGGCTGATTTGATTTCATTTTGCCATCACTTTTATTTTAGACTTGCCTGGGTGGTGGATATGCCCATCTTCTTGTAGGCTCTTGGCAGAAATCTGAGTCTAGCATGGGAACTTCAGCCCAGATTAAGGGGTGGGCGTCTCAATGTCTGGCTTCAGCTTGAGCCCACTGAGGTGGGAAGTCAGGGCAGCCCCATCCTCCAGCCTGATGTGGGGACCCTCCAGGCGCCCATGCTCCCTCTTGTATCAGGCCTAGAAGGACACTCTCGGGGAACTCTGGAGGCAAGGCTCTTGGCTGCATTTTGGGATGCATTTTGGAACTGAAACCAACAAGCAGAGCTGTTTGTTCATCAATCAGCCAATATTTATTGATCATCTATTTATATTTATGTCAAAGGTGATATAAACACGTCCCAGCATCTATACAAACTGCCCAACTCTTCCTTACCTCTGGGCACTGACGAAAAGCTGTAAGTCCGAGGCCAACGCCCCTCAGTGCTGGGGACCCCTGCCCGTGGATTCCATTCCGCCAGTCACCCCTGCTCACCGACTCTGGAACCCCAGAGCCACTCAGAGGAGGCCAGCACCATCTCCTTTGTTTCTGTGACCTGTCCATGTCTCTGTCTACCCTCGTCCCCAGCTCCTGCCTGCAGACCATGGCATGCTGTGTCCTCAGACAGAGGGAGCCTCCATCAGCGCCACTGGCACCTGCCTAATCCCTCCAGGATCCAGCTTGGCCTTTTCCTTCAGGGACCCACTTCCCAACCCCAGGCCTGATACCGGCCATGGAGGCACAGCTCAAGGTCACTGGCCACACAAA
>PVIY010003108.1:0-117719 GCA_004026745.1 Myrmecophaga tridactyla
GATATCCAGTTGTTTCCACATCATTTGTCCTTTCTTCACCAAACTGCCTTGGAACCTTTGTTGAAAATCAGTGGATAATAGATGTGTTGCCCTATTTCTGGATTCTATTCTGTTTTCATTGGTCTAATGATCTATATGTCTATTCTGGTATCAATACCACATTGTCTTGGTTACTGGCTTTAAAACAAGTCTCAAAATCAAGCAGAGTCACTCTCCTACCATTGCTCTTCTTTTGCAATTATTGTTTTGTCCACATTAGGTCTCTTACTTTTCCACATGAATTTTAAAATCAGCTTGTCAATTTCTATCAAAAAAAAAATCTCTGCATTGAAAAAATAGTATTACATCGAAGCTAAAGATCAGTCTGGATGGGGAGAAAAATATTGTGTCAATCTTACAATTTCTCTTGCAAATGTTTTATAAATAACAGTACATAGGTCTTATACTTCTTCGGAAAACTGATCTCTATTTCATAGTTTTGATGCTGCTGTAAAGAGTATTTTAAAATTCCAATTTCTGATTGTTTGTTGCTTAATTAAACCTTAATTAATGCCTCTAAGACTACTTATTGACACCTCTGAAAATGGTCCTGGCAAGAAGGGGTGGACTTGAACCCCCTTAAAACACTATAGAAAAAGTCCCAAAAGGACTCTTCCATGTTTTCTAATGCTTGGATTATAAGGTAAAAAGAAAATTATCACACAGCATTGTTGCTCTTAAATATCTCCCACTTCCATTTCATTCTATGAATGAGTAATGAGAACCATGTGAAGCCAAATACAGCTGGAAATGCTTGCTTTATGCAGATGCAGTCTTAAATCAGAATACATGGGTAATGTTATCTTAAAAAAAATGTTTGGCAAGAATATTCAGAAAGCTTCAAAATAGTTTTTCTTTTTTTTTGCAGGCATCACAAGTGATTAGTATAATGACAATGAATCTTTCCAATAAAAATCTTTGTTGCCTGTCCAAAGTATAATTTATAACGTCATTTTTCTTCTGCAGTATATGAAGGAAAAATTAAGAAGCAATCATTTATTTGAAGGAAATAAAAATCACAGAAACACAAAACACTAGCCAATTTTATTAATTAGGAAATCAGCTTCCAATTAAACCATTTTTATAACTGGTTTTGAAGAGATTTACATTATTTTTTTTTCCTTATCTTGTGGAACCTGGAGGAAACTATTTGTCTGAATGACATGTTAGATAATAACAATGAGGAATTGAATTGTTTTTGTAAGTTGCTCAATTTCCACTATTGAATATGACCTCATATTTAGGGGAGTAGGTAAAAAGAAAACACTTTATGGAAAAATACTAAGATTTCCTGATGTTTCCCCAACCACCTGAGAAAATACGCTCTCTTTTATACCAACAATCATTCATGTAAGCAGCCCCAAACTTTTACTCTGGGAAAGAAGTCCTCTTTCAGAAATCCCCTTGCATTTAATAGGATTTTAAAAAGAAAACAATTTTCTAAGTTATTTAAAAACTTAGAAACTAATGGGTCTTTGGTTACTGATCAGGTACTGACAATTCTTATCTAGCTAACGTGCTAAATCAAGTACCAGTGATATAGCTACATTAAAAAGATTATCAAGAAAATTCAAACAATAGCAACAGTTTTGTGCAACTAAATTTTATATACCGGGTGAAAGTGTTCTTCTGAGAACTCCAGAGTGTAGGTGCTCAAATTTTGTTCATCAAATGATCTTCTTTATTGTGTGTTAGGCCAGGCCAAACGCTAAATTGTTCTTATAGTAATATTAATAATATAGAGGGGGGAGGGTCAATGTAATGTGTGTGTGTGTGTGTGTGTGTAAACCTCATATATTTTATGCAATATGGCTTTTTCAAAATCAAAGTATGATTTCCCTAAAATCCTTTGAAGGGTTCCTTGACATCAAATCCCAATGGATAATTGTACTCTGGATATCTTATGAGACGTAAGAGATCTGTCCATTAAATGGGTCTAAGTCCCTTCAGAGGAACAGGTCAGCTTCCACCTGCCCATGCATTTGGGCCCTGGGCTGTGCTGGGTTTCCAGGTTCTAACATGCCACTCAGAGCTTGCTCTGAGTTCAATTACTTGTTCATGCCAAAACAAGGCACTGTGATTACAAAAAAATATTGCAATGGTTTACACCTAAAAGCAAAATAAATCATGGGGTTGATGAGGACATAACATATCTCAGTATGATGAGAGCATAGACCATGAAGCAGGGATTTGAGGGATTAGACCTAAATAGCAGCCTGGGAATAGATCTCACAGCAGGGAGAGCCACTGGAAGCCTCTGAGAAGGAAAATGACATGTGAAAAATTGCTTTAGAGAGATTATCATAACCAGAGTGTGTGGATGGGATGGCAGGTAAGCAATATCGGGCACAGGGAGACCAATTAGGAGGCTTTACACTAATCAGGTTACAGACACAGGGACCCTAAGCAAAGCAGTGGCAGTGAGAATGACCAAGAAGGTGATGCTAACTAAGAGTTACTTATGAGGTAAAATCAAGAGGGTTGGTTATGAGAGCTGTGGGTATTTAAGCAGAAGAAAGACTTGAGGATAACACCCAGTTTTCTGATTTGAGAAACACTAATTGTAATAAGGATTATCAAAAAAGGAAAGGATTTCGTTGGGCGTAGAAAGCAAAGAAGCTTATTTTTGTCCAAGCTATCTTTGAGGTACCCAAGTGATGTCTAAATAAAGATGTCTCATAGGAAACTGGGTTTAGAGCTCAGGAAGAAGTTTGGATGGAGATATTGACATGATACTATTTCCATGGGACTAGGTGTTTCTTACATAATATTACTTAGCACAATCTTTTTATAATTGCCTATATGCATGCAGATTCTGAACAAGAAAGTAAATTCATGGTAAAGAAGTAAGGGAACAGCTTCTTTCACTGAACACTGCTCTCCTCAACAGACCAAGCTCTTCTTTCCCTGATTCTCCCATGTTATAGATGAGGTAGTGATACTAAGAGGGTCAATGCTGGCATTTCCAAATCAATTTTTCTAAAATAAGTTGGCCCTAACTACTGACAGCTTTCTGGCTTTGGGACTTAGCCACAAATCCAAAACAACAGTAAAAAATCTCACTAGACATTCTGTTAAATTTTACAGGGATTATCCATTATAATCCTCACAAGAAGAATCCAAAATAAAAGCCGAATTACCTATACTCTTCACTTAAAAAAAAAAAAAAGACACAAAAAACTAAAACCTCAGGTGCTGGAAATAGATATGGTCTTATGACCAGAAAAAATGGGCTGGAGCTGGGCTGGAGAGCTCACCAAGGGCAGGGCCAAGGAGTCCTCTCTGGGGCTCTATGCAAGAAGATGACTGGAGCTGAGTTTGCCTAAGACCAGGAGTCCTGGAGCATTTCCACACACATGACAAAAGCATTAGAAATGACTCTGTTGGCCCAGGTAGGAGTCAAAGGGGCTTTCCCTGAGAGAAGCAGAAATCCAAGCCTCACAGTCTGAATTATTTCTATTCCTATGTGAATGGTACAGAGACATCAAACTAAAGTCCACATAAAACATATAAAACAGCCATATTGAGATGCTCCAATAACCCAGGAACAGGGAAATCCTTCAGCCCACCAGCCCCACTGCACATGGGTGTGTAGTTAAAGCAACAACAAGAAAAATACCACAGGCTGTAATAAACTCACAGCAAAGAGGGAAGGAGAGTCATCAGATATGCCAAATGGGAGAATTTTCATCCCTTTTGGGTGAAATGCAGCATAGAAAATATCGAAGAAGAATTTAAGACCTCTTAAAGATAATTAATATAAAAAGATAAATCAAAGAGAAAACAGAGGCAAGAAACATATGAACAGATTTGAAAATAATAAAATAACAAAAATGATAATAGCTAATACTTACTGCATATACTATTTGCCAGGCATGGTTCTATTATGTACTATGTGCATTATCTGGCTTAATAATCTCTTCAACCCTATGGGACTGGTAATATTGTCCCCATTTTATAAAACATGAATCTGAAGCTCAGAAAAGTGTAAGGAAGCAAGACCACACAAAATTGTAAAGGACAGACCTGGAATTTGAACAGAGGAAGTCTAATTTCAGTGTACATACTCTTTACTACCAGGCAGAAATTCTAAAAGTAATTTTCAAGAATAGTCATTAGAACCAACCCAATGGATGCAGTAAACCTGATATATTTGAAGGAAGCAGAGAATTGCATGATGAATCTAGGCGAATCTGTCCAAATTCCATCACAAATGTAGCACAAAATGATATAGAAAAAGAATACACAAATGAAAAATAAAGAGGCAAGGATGGAAGAACAAGGAGGCTAAACCTAGACTAGTATGAGTTCCAAAATGAGAGAATAAAGAAAATGAGGGAAAAGAAATAAGCAGGGGTAATGCTGAGAATCTTCCAGAATTGAGGAAAACTAAATTATCAGAAGAAAGGAAAATAACATGGTCAAAGGATAAATAAAACATATATGTACAAAGATAAATTGTTGCAAAAATCTGGAATATCAGAGACAATTAGAAAACTACCAGAGAAAAGAGACAGTTTACTATAAAAGAATGATGATTTGAGTGTTTGCAGGTTAGGGAAGCTGGAAGACAATAAACTAATATTTAAGATGCTGAGGAAAAATGAATTTTAACCTAGATCTCTATACATAACCCCAATACTCATTAAAGTGTGGGCAAAAAAAAGATGCTGCAAACATACCAAGGCAGGAAGTGTAAACGTGTCATCTTTGAAAGAATTACTAAAGATTGAACTTAAAAGAAATGAGCTAGGTACAAGAAGCAATCGTGAGCAAAAAATTGGTAAACAAGTTGCTACATATAAATAAACAGTGTCTGAAAAAATACAGTAATAATGATGACATGATGATTAATGCTTGGAGTTTTAAAACCCACATGGAATTAAAATACTAGAAATTGTATATAAAATATGAGTAGGGGAAATTTGGCCTAAACACACTAAGATCCTTGCATTGTTCAAAAAAATAGTAAAATTATAGATTATTACATGGTAAATATACATAATAAAATTTTAAAGAGAATCATTAAAAAAATAGAAAAAAGGAGTAATTCTATACCAGGAAATGACACAAATAAGGTGAGTAAAACTAAAGAAGAAAAATGAAAAAAAAAAGGATGGTATATTAATAAAAATGATCAAGTTTGAGAATGAAACAGAAATAGATTTTGCATGTACAAAATTCTAAACACAAATAAAGCCCACACTTATTTATGAATATACACATATACAATTAAGTATAGAAATATGAGCAGCAAAGATTCATACAGCCAACCTTAGGATTGTATTATTGGCAAGGGAAGTACTGGAAAAGGATCTAACATAGATTTGAATTGCATCCATGTTTTAGTTCTAAACAAATAAGTAAAAAATAATCTGATGCAAATATGGAAAAATGTTAAGATGTCATAAGCATAACCAGTGGGTATTTGCTATTTTATTTTCTGTGTTGTAATATTATATATGTACTGTAATATTATGATTCAATTTAAAAACAAAACAAAACAAAAAGCATGCGATGAAACAAGAAGCAGGTTTCCCAGGATCACAGTCTGTGTGGGGAGAGGCTGGGAAGAAAGGGCCTTCTGGTATGAAGATCTGCTAAACTGACTTTGGCTTACTTGCTTTCACATTAATGAGGACAGGGCCTGGCATGCAACAAGGGTGGTCAGAATGAAGTTCAACAGTTCAGATAGTTCCTGGAGGTAAGAGGCCTGCTGACCAGCGTCTGCTACTAAATGCCACCTTTTAACAGCGAGCCTTAGGGCTGCAACTGGCATCCTTCATCTCCAGGGGTCTGTTCCAATGGTAAAAAAGCCAAATCTCAGAGGAATTAGAGACTGTGACTACAAAAATGTAGAGATCTTCCAGCTCCCCTCGCTTAGTTTACACAGGCAGGAATTGAGGTGACACAGTCAGGTAAACTGGCTTGTTGAAAGTTACACAACCAGTGAGTGGTTGATGCACAATCTAAAGTCATATAAATTATACCAAAGGATCTAATCTTTAGTCAAGAAGTAGCAAAGCATTCTTGGGTCTGGGCTGATGACAATGACAGTGTAAATGAAAATGGCGGTGGTGATAGCTACCAACTTTTTTTGAGCAATAAACTAAACTTTAGGCCCTCAGTCAAATGTTTTATAAATATGCTCTTAATTAATCCTCACAATAACCCAAAAATTTAGGTACCATCATAATCTCCATTTCAGATAAAAGGAAGGTCTCTCAGGGTCACATGATTAGGATGTGACCAGGTAGATCCCAACCGAGGCAGTCTAACTTCTGAGCTGGAACTCTTTACTGTGTGCTACACTGAGGACTTTCCCTTTAGGGCAAAAGTAAGAAAGGAGTAAGTGAGAGCTCAGTCCTATCTCTTCCAGGGTCATCTTTGTATTATTTATTTCCCACTACTAGACATACAAAGTGGGTGTTTGGCTTGTCTACATGTATTCTATATGGTTTCAAGTTAGGTAGAGATCTTGAAGCAATGATAAGTAAAATTATAGAATAATTGACTGAGTTATTAGACTAAACCTGGGGTAATTTCTTCAAAATGAATCTTTACTTTTCATGTATATAGAGAAAGAGTACTTCTGGAAAGAGTAAAACATGTTGCCCTCTCTCTGGAATGGATAAATCATTATCACAGCAGAAAAAGGTGCTTGATCCAAATAATATTGTATAATTTGCTTCATGCCAAACAAAGTGAAAACAACAAATGACCAGAATTTTTCTAGGAATGAGATACTATTGGTTAATGGCTATTAATAATCTAGTTTATAGAATGACTAGATTTATTACTCAACTGTCCCCATCCAACAAGGAAACGAAGTTTCTTATTTCTAGAGGCAGTGCTGCGTAGTGGTTAGGAGGCTGAGCTCAGGAGTTAGGGTACCAAATTCACAATTCAACCCTGTCTTGCAATTATCTACTGTATGCCCCTCAACAAGGTGCTTAATCAATACTAATATTAGGCACTCTCGGATTCAAAAAGAATGGTCAACCAGGGATGAAGTTCTTGCAGCATAGGATAACTCCCAGGGATGAGCCTGGCCCTGGCACCATGGGATCGATAATGCCTTCCTGACCGAAAGGGGGAAAAGAGTTGTGGCAAAATGATGTATCAGTGGCTGAGAGAGTTCAGATAGAATTGAGAGACTATTCTGGAGGCTAATCTTACATAAGCTTTGGTTAGATATTGCTATTTACCATGATTTGCTAAACCCCAACAAAGACCATTCCTGCTAACCCTAAAGAACACCTGGGGCTCTATCTGAGATTCTACAAAGGTTCCATGCACTATTACTTTCCAGAAACCCACAACCTCCAGATGGGTTCCTAGGCCAAATGAGTCCTGAAAACCAGAGGGCTCAGCCTCTCTAGAACATCCCATCCACCTATTCCATATTATCGACCAGCCCTTTCCAACATGATAAAGTTAGAATGGCCATAGCCCAAATACCTCTAAAGACTGGGAGAAAGATCAAAGGAAAAGGTAGAGTTATAACAGAGAAAATAGAACTTAACAAATGAGTATGACTGCTGAATCATTATATTGATATTTCTTTTAGTTTCCTGTGTCTTAGAACAGCAGAAGGAAAAACTTAAAATTGGGGACCTATAACTCATATAAAACTATAAAATCTGTTCTATAACTAATTGTCACAGTGTGCTTTGAAATTTACTTTTTCTATGTTATTTTTCACAATAATAAAAAAAGAATGATCAAGAATATATTCAGTTCACCCAATTGCCCATCACTGATTTATCAATATCTCAAAGATCTCCTGAACATCGTCAGGAGAATACAACAAAAATTCCCAGAATACAGAAATTGTATTTGTGAGTAAAGCACAATTTGAAATGCTGTGTTATGTACACAGAAAGAATAATGACTGTAATTTTTTCTTCCAAGCATAAAAATCATGTGGTTTGCAAACAAGTATAGCTATTACCCCAAAGGACATATTTGGCTGCCCCAAAGATTTTATATTGTCAAATTATATCAATTTTCAGGTAAGTTAGAGGAAAACAACTGAAAGAAATCTGATTTGTGAAAAGTCATTGGGCATCATCAGAGAGGTCCATTCATTCATTCATTCATTCATTCAGCTAACAATTATTGTTGAGTATTTGATAAGTACCAGATGCTAGGTTCATATCAGAATATAAATATCGGGAACTTCTTTTCATGGAGGTAATATAGAGTCATAGATTTGGAGGAGCTTTCCAAGATTTATACAACAAAAAGAGTTGAGGATAAAATATTGGCTAATTTTAGGAAATTCTAAAGAGTACTAACAATTTCAAAGGTTCCAAAGGATGGGTAACTTAAGGAAGGATAGAGATGGTCAACAGTGTACAGCTGTGGCTAAAAAATAAAGTAAAATAAAAACAAAAAGTAGTTGGTAATTAGCAAGTCTCTAGTGGAATTTTAAAGGACACAGAGTTACATTGATAAGGTGGGAAAGTGAGTAAAGGAGGTAAGAAAGAAGCGATGGGTCAGTTATTTTGTAGGCTACCAGAGAACACCAGAGAAAAGGACTGAATACATACCAACAAGAGTCTTGGCACAGGCAGTTCACAAGAATAACCATATACTAGAAATTATTCAACCTATATATAGTGCCGGTGATTAAATTCTGATATCAAAGCAAAATTTTGCAATTTTTAACCCATACCCCCAATATCACTTTTTATAACATATTCTAGAAAAGCATTTTCACCATGAAAATTTTTCTTTAATTGGCTCCAAAATTCAGGGACAACATGTTAAAAAAGAAAATCTGCCAATTCCCCATTATGTCTTATTTCCTGTCTGTGACTGCAATTAGAAATAATTGTACATGCTTCTAGATGTTTAGGTCTATGGAAAAATGGCATTATTTTCTACAGAGGCATTTAATCTTGGATTCCTGAAATCAGAAGCTATCATTCTCTAGAATTCTCTATGCATTTAATAATCAGGGTAAAGAAAGATTAGATTACAAATGATACATTTGTACAGTTCATACTAGGCACATGATTTTTTACTGCATTCCTTAGTGTATATACACTGAATATGCTATTTCTTCCAACTTTGCCACTGGGAAAATTTAAGGCCAAGGAGAGTGCATTTTGTGCATTTACCTTACTAAGATAATATGGCTATGAAATAGTAAGAAAGAAAATAAAACCTGTCTTATGATTGCGGCTTAAAATAAAAATTTCCTAAACTATTTATTTATACTGCTTTTAACCAAAATGCTTATAATTCAATTTTTTTAAATGAAGACATTACTTGAAGTGGAAGCGAAACTGACTGTTCCAAATATTTTAAGAATAAATTTATGTCCTATTGCTGTTACTTTTTAAGACATTCCTGCACCTGAAATTTGTTACAAAATTAAATGTTCATTGGATATTTCTTATTCAAGTGGCTTATATTCATCTCTAAACTTTGAAAAGTCTCATCTATATTTCTTGAAAACTGAGATGTATTGCTTATTGGAAAATGAGAGTAGAGTACCCTAGCATATTTGTCATATGGATTTTGTAATATGCTTTGTACAAAGTAAAAAACAAGATTTTGCTTTCCTAATATATGGGAAGAAATCCCAGATGTTCGTTTCTTGAGGTCTTAGCTAAAAGTCAAGTATTGGTCACCTTGCAGCATGCTGCTGCTACTAGTTCAGCCTTTAGAGCCCATTCAGTGTCAACCTTCAAGGAGTATATTAACTCAACCTCCATCACTATAAACAGTGATGATGAAATCATCCAGAGATGATCCCTTGAAACGCTTTGCTGTCTCCTGGGGATTTCAAAATTCTCAACCAACCATTTTCTCAAGATTCTGAGTAAAACTTCTACAAAGTAAGTTTAGCAGAGATTGTGCTCTCTCTTTTGGAGTCTATAAAGACTGTCATTCAGGAATACAATGCTAAGAATTTTTCACATTAATAGAACAATGATTTACTATAGAAATTAATCAATCCTACAACCTATCTAAACCAATTTCAAGTCCAGCTGGAAATAAATAAAAATTATCATCAGGGCTTAGTCTATGTCTGATATTAGGGTAAGCCCTAATTAAAGGGTCTTAATTGTGCAAGGAGCTCAAAATTGAAGGAATGAATTTATGTAGTATCCAATCCAAAACTATATAATATGTGGTCTACTTACCCCTGCAGGGCTTTCTCTCCAAACCAATCTCCTTTTCCTAAAGTTCGAAGAAAGATTGGGTCTTCACTTGGTGAGTCTTCACGAGTGACATTTACCTACAAAGAGAAATAATGGAAGTCTAAATGCACTACATCCCTGAATGATCAAAGGAATAGTAATTGATAATGTTGATTCCATTTCCTGTTTCCTTTTTAAACTTATTGTTATTAAGAAAAAATTAAATTACCATTGAAAAGCCTAAAGAATAAAATCACAAATGCCCCTACTTTGTTATACTTTCAAGTTTTCTTCAAGAAATTTTAAAAAATTGTTAGGAAATTTAAATTTTACTTGCACTTCATCCCCAGTCCCATATTTTACCCTCTTATGTAGTGTGCCAAACTGGAAGGATTATGAACCCTAGAAAAGCCATGTTTTAATCCTGACCATGTGGAGACAGCTATTTCTTTTAATCACTTTCAGCACTGTAGGTTGGAAGCTTGATTAGATTATCTCCACGGAGATGTGGTCACCCAATTGTGGGTATTAACCTTTGATTAGAAGGAGATGGGACTCCATCCAGTCCAGGTGGGTCTTGATTAGTTTACTGGAATCGTTTAAAAGAAGAAACATGTTGGAGACAAGCCACCAGAGGCAGCAGAGCCATGAGAGCCAAGAGCCACGCAGCCAGAGACCTTTGGAGATGAAGAAGGAAAATGCCCCCGGGGTAGTTTTATGAAACAAGAAGCCTAGAAAAAAGCTAGCAGATGTTACCATGTTGGCCATGTGCCTTTCCAGTTGAGAGAGAAACCCTGAATTTCATTGGCCTTTCTTGAGTGAAGGTAACCTCTTGTTGGTGTCTTTATTTGGACATTTTTATAGACTTACTTTAACTGGGACATTTTCACAGCCTTAGGACTGTAAACTTGCAACTTAAATAAATCCCCCCTTTTAAAAGCTGTTCTGTTTCTGGTATATTGTATTCTGGCAAACTAGAGTATGTGGAGACAACCAAAATGAATTTAGTGGCATTCCTCTAATCTTTTTTTATGCATTTACATATATGTATTTTTAAAATATATGAATAGCATAATACATGTTATCATTCCACAACTTACTTTTGTCTCTTAACATTGTTTTAATTATTTATTCTGTGTTATTAGATATAAATATATTGCACTGATTTTTAACCCTCAGTGTCTTATTTCACCATATATTTATTTATCCATTTCCTTGTGGATGGATATTTATATTGTTTTCAATGTTTTGCTATCACAATGCTGTCATGAGCACATCTCCATATGCACATTCCAGTGTTTCTAGGATATACCTGTTTCTTTCACTAAAAATAACCCAGTCTTCATCCAAAAGTCATTCATGTTTTTATGAAACCTTCCTACAGGGCTCCAAAGAGCAAAAACCCTCTTATCCCACAAGCTTCATTCAGCAGAATTTCCGTTTCATAAGATATATAAAGTGCATACCTTTGAGGGGTTTTTTTAAGCATTATTGACATTATGCTCCTCAAAGAAAGTATTATTTCTTTGCATTCTCTACAATTTATAAGAAGTACTCAATAAAGGACTGTAAATTGTTTGACAGAAACTTTCATTACTAAGCTATCCCAGCAAACAGAGGATTTGTGGCTTGTGTGCTGGCCCATAGAAAACAACTGATAATGTTTTTTGTTGCATTAATGAAGACATAAATGCAGTTCATTGTACCTCTGCACTAATGCACTTCCCTCTCAAGTTCTACTCATATTCATAATGCTATCTATGTGTCACCCAGAAAGGTTAAATAGTTTAAATTCACTTACCTGGAAAGTGTAATGAAGTAGAAAAACTAATTTCTTGAGACAATGCCAGACATTTAAATACATTTAAAATTACTATGCCTCAAGTTTTTGAATCTAGAGATTGGACATTGAGAACCAGAATTTTTATAAGTATTTAAAAGGCCTGTGCAAGGTGAAGGGAATTAAGTCATTATTCTCCATTGATCCATTTGATTACTCCCCAATACAGTGTTTCAAAACCATGGAAATGCAGCTTTTTACCATTCTGAACGCTATGCTGTATCATGAAACTGCTAGTTTGCATGCTGATGAGGCTTTTACAGATACGGATAGAAAACACAAGCCCAATAATTCTCAAACTTTGGGATAGGACCTACTGAAATGTACTTAAAATAAGGTTGCTGGGCCTTTATTCCTGGGGTTTTGATTTACTGGATTTGGGAAATCTACACTTCAAGTGATCAACACAGGTGATTCAGATGCAAACATTCTAAAAACTAATCTTTGGCAAATAATGACGAATTCTCTCAATATTTCTGAACCTCAATTTCCTCCATCTGCACAATGAGATAATTGGACAAAATTATTTCAGTCCTTCATTTTGGCTGTTAAAAAGTCATAGACCAAGGTGAATATACTCTAATTCAAAACTGATGTAGGGATACATTATATAATAGTACATTTGCCACTTAGTTAACAAGAGAGAGTAAAAATTCAAAATGGCAGAGTTGTACAATCCACTTGCGAAATACCAGTAGATTATGAAATGTTATTTAAAAGATGTAACTAAAATGAGACAATAAGGGGTCCAAGGGTAGAATTTTCATCTGCCAGGTAGGATGCCTGGGTTTGATTCCTGGCCCATGAACTTCCCAAACAAACAACCCAACAAACAAACAAAAATTCAACCAACAGTGCTGCAATAAGGGGATACTCACATGAAAAAGGAATGAAATGTGACCCCTGCTATATAGCATATAATAAAAAAAAGAAAAGAAAAAAAGAAACAATAAGAGAAATAAAGCAAAAAGTGAACTGCCTACAGAATAAATCACTTTCTGCTCCTATGAAAAATGTGAGAAAAAAAACTATCTGGATAATCCATGTACATGAAAGATACGTAGCCCCAAGACCAAGTATAACTACTCTAGGGTTGTAATGCCCATAGTTTTTATATGAGCATACAATGCATCATTCCAAATACGCACAGATGCCAGTGATGAGCATTTGCATCATTAAGCCTGAAAAAAATTTCAGGACAGAGAAAATTAAATAGTCAGAGATAGCCCCTCTAACCTTGGCCTATATACCTATTCTTTGCACACATAAGCCATGAAGTACTTTCTGATCCAGAACCTTGCGGAAAAGAATTGGCTATGGAGCCCTAAAGATAATATTTAATCCATATGAGCCTTTGTTAGTTCATTTGCAAAATGGGATCGTTATCTCATAGTTGTGTGTGTATATGTGTTTGTGCTTGTGAATTAGAGGAGATAACCTAGGAAAATCATCTATTTAGTCATGTCAGAAAATGCTGGTTACTTCTTCCATATATTTTTCCCCTTTCTATATTTTTCTCATCTCCCATTCCAGAAATTCCATGCATTTGATTATAAAATAATTATCTCATATCACTTACTATTGCTTTTAATTGTTGCCATAAAAGGCTATTTAGAGCATTACTTAACTTTTGTTTAGGTAGATAAGAGAGTATTAGGTATTTTAGTATTCTTTTATTTATCCATACTTCAGTTTTTCTAGAATACATATGTATGGTCTCACAAAAATTTTTAGACTATCTTTAAAACTACATTTAGGTGAGACACATACACTTGATCTTTAATACCCAAATCTTCAAAACCCTATCAAGGTGCTAAACCAATACATTTAGCCACAAGAAAATTCACTATAAGAAAATAAAATGTTTTAATATACATTCAACCTATTCATTTGAAAAGCAAAGTAAGGTAGCCTTACAATAATGTTTATGCTTTTAAATACATATTATATACAAAGAATATATAAAATATGTACACATATAAAACAAAACCAACATCTCTTTACCCTCAATCTAATTTATGAAATAAAACATCACCAGTTAGAAGGCCTGTAGCCATTGTCTCCTAGCCCGGGACCTTGGAAGCTAGGATGAACCATCTCAACCAAAACTTCCTTAAATTGCATTAGCAATATCAAAAATCAAATGGCCATTTAGTGTGGGTATATTTCTGGACTCTCCATTCTGTTCATTTGATTTATGTGTCTGTCCTCTCACTAATAACATTGTTGTGACTACTATAGCTTCATAGGAATGATTAAAAGTGGGTACTATCATTCCTATCATTTTTATCTTTTCAGATGTGATTGATCTATTCTAGTTCATTTGCCCTTCCATATAAATTTTAGAATCAGTCTATCTATGACTATTTAAATGCTGTTGGATTTTTAAATTAGTATTTCATTAAATCTATAGATAGAAATGGGGAAAACTGATATTTTTACTATGTTATCTTCTAATTCATAAATGTGGTATGTTTCCTCACCAATTCAGGTCTTCTTTGATCAGTGGTTTATAATTTTCAGCATGAAGTTCCTGTACCTCTTTTATTAGATTTACAGCTAAGTATTTCTATTTTTTTGAGCAAATGTAAATGGTATTTTTCAAATTTCAGTTGCCAATTATTCATTGTTAGTATACTGAAATTCAACAGATTTTTTAAAAACTTTTATTGTGCTAATATGTATATAATATAAAATTTGCCATTTTAACCATTTTTAAATGAATAATTCAGTGATATTAATTGCACTTACAACATTGTGCTGCCATCACCACCATCCATTACCAAAACTTTTTCAGCACCTCAAACAAAAACTCTACCCATTAAGCATTAACTTCCCATTTTCCAGCCCTAACAACCTCTAATCTGCTTTCTGTCTCTATGAATCTGCTTATTTCTCATAGATACTACAATATAGAAATGCAGCAATTTTTTTTGTGTTGATTTGCATCCTACAACCTTGCCAAACTCACTTATTAGTTCTAAGGGTTTCTACACAGACCAGCATATCATCTGCACATAGATAGTTTTGCTTCTTCCTTTCTGATCTGTATGCTTTTTTCTTTCCTTTTATTTGCCCTATTCCACTGGCTAAGATGTCTAATAGAATGTAGAATATGAGTGATAAGAGTAGACATTCCCGCCTTGTACCCGATCTAGGGGTGGGAGAGAGCATTCAATCTTTACTATTAAGTACAATGTTAGCTCAAGGCACTTTGTGGGCACTCCAAATTGAGGAGTTCTCTTATATTCCAAATTTGCTCAGAATTTTTAATCACAAATGGCTATTGTACTTGTCAAATGCTTTTACTGCATCAGTTGACATGATCGATGACTCTTCTTCATTAGGATGTTCATATGGTACATTACACTGAATGATTTGGCTTGTCAAATGTGTACTTTACGGTAAAGGATTTAGTTCTGCAATGTCCAATATGGCCACCACTAGCTGCCTGTGGCTATTGATCACTTGCAGCGGGGCTACTGCCAATGAGAAGATGAAGTTTTAATTTAAGTTAGGTTAAGTTACATCAGGTTAACTAATTTTAACTTAAATGGCCAAATGTGCTGAATGACTGCTATATTTGGCTATGAATAAATAGAAAAGTTCCTTCAATATAGAGACATTTAATAGATAACACTGATCTAGCAAAACCATTATTAACTGTAATAATATATCTATCTACAAAAACAACTAAAAAGAAACATAGTATCTGTAAATAATGACTGTTTTATTTTTTCTTTTTCCAATCTTTATCTGTTTTTCTTGACGAACTAAAACAACTGGGATCTCTGGTACCACACTGAACAAAAGTGTTGGTAATGAGCATACTTGTCTTGTTCTTGATCTTAAAGGAAACACGTCCCATGTTTCACAGTAATGCATAACAAATAAAATTTCCATAAGAGAAATTTAACAACCTTGAATGTTGTGATTAGTGAACATTTTAAAGACTTATAAATTCTAAAAAACAAAGCCATGTGGCTTTCAGTGGCATTTAATGCATGAAAATACTTTTATAATGTAACATACAAAATATATTAAATCAAATTTTAAAAATCAAATGACATATGAATTAGTAATAGAACTCTGAAATTTTGTCTACCAGTCCTGTTAATTTTGGTTTAACTTATTTATGGAGAGAAACACGGGTTTTTTTGTTTGTTTGTTTGGTGGGGGGATGCAATACAACCACAGGGGCATATACACAAAGTTTTATTAGTGATATTTTTCATGCTCAATTGTCAAATCTTTGGTGCTTTATAGTTTACAGTTGGGGATGGGTGAGTCATGTTTCCAGAAAACTGGAATAGACGGATTACAGTACAGAGAGTTAATTCAGCTTACTTGAGGCAGAACCGGGTACTTCAAACAACGCCACAAGTTTTCTGTCTAAAGTTTTGGAAAAATCAGTCCTTGCTTACTTAACGGGTACAACAAATATTTCAAAATTTACTTTATAATGTTTTTCTCTTTGTGTGGATGTCCTTTATGGAGGAATAAAAACTGTTTTCTACTTAAATAGATGGAACTGAAAATGGGGAAATTCACCTTTAGCTCTGCAGTCCCCTGTTGTGTGTATTATTCTCTCATGTTTTGTGAGAAAAAGCCAGTTTAGTCGATACAAGGAAAATAGCTTTGCCAAGATTATCCTTTGTAAATTTTTTAAATGCATAAGAAACACAAGTTCACATCTGTATACCTTAAATGGAACATACAAGTTTAGAGTTTCAGATTGACAACACATTTGCCTGCTAACCCGACCTTACTCTCTTATTACTCTTTCTTTCCTGTTCCTTGCCATTAGGCCTTAAAATGTATCCACCGTCATCTTCTTAAAACTTAAAACAGTGATTCTGATACATGAATGAGGCCAAGAATCACAGCACCTAACTTGTAGGTCCTGAAAAAACAGGTTAGGAAAAATCTATGGCTGGTTTGAGAAAAAAAACAACTTGAATGTGTCACAAGAATCTAATAGATTCCTACTACTTCTCTCCCAGAATTCCCATGGTGCTCTGAAATATTGCTTAGAGAATTGGGTCCTGTGGTGTAATTTCCACACTGTTTCTATTCATGTATACATTACATAATTCGTAAAACAGCCCTACTAATGCACCTGTCTTCAGCTGAGATTGGTCACAAACCACTGCTTCTTTCAGGCAGTACTGGAAATTTGTGGTAATAGGTTGGTCACAAAAGCTCATCAAAACTCTGTCTTAAAGGATAAGTGTATCGTGCCATGACAGCACAGAGTCAGCAGTGTGGTAAAGAAAGAATAAATCCAGATTTTCAGGACAAAATGTCCTCTTGTGACCATGCAAACCATTTATATTCCTGAGGATTTTCAAATTTCCCTGATACTTTAGTCAATGATAGTCAATAAAACAGTAAATGGTAAGTGTTAACAATCTGTCATGTAAACCACAAAAATGAAAATTTTTTTATCCTCTAACATTAGGAAATACAAGATGCAATTTTAACCAAAGTGTGGTCAGACGTGTCATTTCATGTGCCATTTTTAAGAAGCTTGTCTGTGATTTTTATTTCTACCACAGGCTTTTAGATATCATTCAAAAGGGCAGGTATGAAAAAAGTATAAATAATGTTTTCTCTACTTCAGTGTGACATGCCATTAGGACAAACATTGATACATGCACATTCTTGATTTAAAATTAGTTTGGAAAGGATTATATAAAATACAGTCCAACAAGACTTAAAATCCTTCACATATCCTGGTCACTGTAACTCTGTAAATCTCTCTCTTCCCTATTATAATTATATAAATATAAGGTACCAGAGTCAGTAATAGTGGTTAAATTGGAAGAAATAAGTTTGTTTAAAGTGACAGTTTAAAAAATGAAATCTGGCATGGAAATCCCCTTCTACCTTTCTTCCCCATCTCTTACTATTTTTGATACATATAGAGTTAGAAATTCTTTTTAAGGGTCACTTATGATAAAGTAAAATAAGTTTAAATCTTAAGTTACAGTACATTTGACCCTTAGATGTAAAAATGATTATGGCTTTACTACTGAATGAAATTTCAGATATCTGTGGTAATAGAAAGAGTAGAAATCCAGGTAATGTTCTATTTTCCAATTCACTTAATCTATTTTCTTTTATTTTAGTCAATTTACTTTTTTTATTTACTTTCAAAATAGAAATTATAATAGCTTCCTATTATTGAAAACTTGATACAATGTCAAAGGGATAAATTATGATGTTTCATTCATGTCCCTTGTCCACTCCGTTTTTGCCCCTTTGTTTATAATCTACCACTCTTAATAGTTTCTCAGTATGAATTCAGTGTTTTTTTTCAAAAACACAATGGAACATGAACACATTTATATACTTTTTCCTCAGTGTTAAGCACCTTGCCCAAGAACATTCAAACTCATAAACTCTTAACCGAGAGTAGCCATACAATCTCAAAGTCCAGATGTTTCACTATAGTACATTACTGACCCTAACGAGTAGATGGATTTCTCCTGTTCTTATGGATTTTAAAAATGACCTTAGCCTCTTATTTCTTAATTACATAATTTAAATTATGGAAATCTTTCCATCCACATTGACATATCTCTACTACATAGTCTCATGATTAAGGTCTATCACACACGCTATTTACTGATCTTCAAAATTGTACTTTATCTTCCTCCTGAATCATTTTTAGGAGATCCATTCTCAAATCTTTCTTTATCAGCATCAGTGGAAGAACAGGTCCAGCATGAGATTTGGCACCCGTCTCCTCCAGGGGCGCTGGGTGAGCCCCAGGTTCCCTTGTGCAAAGCCGTCTTACTCTACTAGAGCTTACCTTTCCTTTGCTGATGATAAAGAAGGTGTCTCCTCTTGCCCCTTGCCTGATAATATATTCCCCATTTTCATAGTGGGTCTGAAAAATAGAAACAGCAACAGAAAAAGACATTCAGAAAAGAGTAATTTGGCAAACGGTTCAACCTCTTCAAATATCAGCCCCCAGACGAAGCAGTCATCCTGACAGAGTTTTAGCCAAGCCTGAAATCCATCATGATTTACGAATGAGTAATAGTCAATGAACATAATGATTACAAGGAAATCAATTCTATCATGCTCATTTTTACAACTATTTTGTTGATGCCATTTTTTTTTCCCGGGTGATTATATTCATCTCATTAAATTCATTCATTCTCATTGTCTAACAAAAATTTTATTTTCTCCCTTTAACTGAACATGAAATAAAATAGCAGGGATGCTAATTAAACTGGTCTTTTGTATTATTTTATTTGACATTCTCATCTGGCTTTGGTATTTTCATAATGATAATTTTTTCTGAGAAATGACTGTGGTTCCTAGAGACCATTTTTTGAAACCAGGTTGACTTTCAGTATGGATTAGATGGCTCTAGTTATTTTTTAAGGCATGGTGCCATACTTTAATATCCTTGCTTCAGCAATTCAGTTTGGCCCTGTCAAACAAAACATCTTCATTTTATGGAGTCAATTCTGTTGCAGCATCTGTGAGCTTGTAAACTACCAAACCAGGAGCATAGTAAGGCTGCAAAAGGATTGTGACAGCCAGTGTGCCAGTATTTTGACCCAGACACAGCCTCTAGCCTCATTCCCAGGGTGAAGATTACTCCTGCAATGAACAAAAGTAATTTCTATAAGGAGCGGTGAGAGAAAGCATATTGCTGGGTCAGGAGGTATAACAACAGAAAAATGAGACTGGTGCCATCTGGCCGTGTCTTTCTCTGCAGCTTAGCAGGGGAGCCGTATTTCGGTAGAAAAGACATTACTTTGTACACCCCAAAGGAAACACATTCCATGGTTTGCATGCAATATCCATCAGGCCGATGGCTGTGATTTGTCCTCATACTTCAACAGCACTTTATTCACTCTTACAAGTGTCATTCATTAATACTTGGCATTGAGGTATGGAGAAAGCCATTACTACTTTGTGTATCTGAAACGTTAATGCACAATCTGTTACTTCTTTAACCCAAAAGTAATTCATTTCTTGGTAACAAGTGTTTTAAGCAGAAAGCTCTTCTTCCTAAAACTCTCCCCAGTCTCTACCCCCAGCTGGTATGTATACACAATGTGATTAACCTTCAAGCCCTTTTTCCTGTTTTTTGTTTGTTTTGCATGGGCAGGCACCGAGAATCCAACCTGGGTCTCCAGCACGGCAGGCAAGAGCTCTGCCAGTGAGCCACCATGGCCCACCCTTTTCCTATGCTTTTAAACACATATTTCTCTGTGCATAGAAACAATTATCTCTAAGTAAAGATAGGATAATAGAATGCATATTCTTCAACTGATTTATTGAATAATGAGAAAGTTTATGTTTCGCATTTTCATATCTTGCTGCTTTGGAATGGAAAGAACTTTAGGACATGCATATTTGAGAAACAGTAGTTAAAGGCTTTCATGAGAGATAGGTTCTTTTCATGTATTCATTCAAAAATATTTTTGACTGCCTCTAAGTCGGGATTTGTTATAGGCATGGATGATATGAAGATGAAAAGGACACAGTCTCTGCTCACAAAAGGCTCGTAAAAGTACTGCCCAGTAAAACTTCCCGTGATGATGGAAATATTCTATAGATACAGTGCCCGAAATAGTAGCCAATAGCCATACATGGCTACAGAGTACTTTAAATTTGGTCACTGAATTTAGGAAATGAAGTTTTAATTTAATTTTAATTAATATAAACTTAAAGAGCCACAAGAAGCTGGAGGCTACTACATTGGATAGTGCAAGCCATCGATGAAACATAAAGAGTTCCAAGTTGTGGTAGTGCTGAGGAGGAGAGGAATCTAACCCACTGGATGTCTTTTCCCATGTCAACAGAGCTCATTTAGTAAAACTCTTGGCTTCTCTCTTCCCTTTACTCACTATGTACCAGAGGAGATGGCGTGACCCCTACCCATCTCCCCATCCTCATCCCCTCCAACTCTTACCCTCACTCATTCAGTTTTGGGCACTCAGGCTTTCTTTCTATGCCTTATTAATGCAGGCTGTATCCCTTCCTTAGAAGTTCACACTCGATAGGTGGCTCTTCACCTGGAGTGCTCCTCAAGATTTTTTTACTCATCATTTGTGCCTCAGCATGGACTTTCCTGAACATTCCTACTAGTGCACCCTCCAAATCCATTCACTTTCTATCCCACATTCTTTTTATTATTGTTATTTTTTATGCTATGAGAGAACGCTCCAAAACTATGTGGTCCTGCTCAGCTACTGCCAAGATGTCACTAGACACTTGTTAATCGCCACAGCTGCAGGCCACAGCACAACCAGGCATCCTGTGAGAAGACCCATCTGTCACACCTATCATGGTTTGAAATTATCCTTCCTTTTTGTTTGTTATCTGGATCCTTCCCCATGTCACCTACTGCTCAATGAGATTAAGGGATTTTTTGCTATAGCCATCATTTTACTAAGAACAATGCTTAGCACAAATATAGGTATTGGTGTATATTTGTTGGAAGAACGGCTAGATGAATGATAGATTTGGTCCAAACTCCCTCCTTTAAAAGAGAGAAAACTGAGTTATAAATCATAGATTAGAGTATGAATGGAAAAAGAAATCTAATTGTGATTTCAATGTGATCAATGCACCCCCTTAAACGCAGTAAGTCCCTTCAGTTATATCCAGAACTTCCCTCACCTCTTGGGAGGGACAACACTGACTCCAAGACTGCTCAGCTTAACTTGCAAAATCCTCCTTTACCAAGACTGAACTTCAGGCCCAGGAGAGAAGCAAGCCTTGTTAGGAAGAGTCTGGTCATTCATTAATTTCATTCATTTAAAATAACATCCTTTATTAGTGGCTTCTATGAATGAGACACTGCACATGGCACTGAGACTACCCAGATACACAAGCCACAATTGCCGACTTGAGCACTGGCATAGCATAGTATTAAATAGGCAGGTACCGGAAACAGACTGCCTGGTTACAAATCTCAGCTCTGGAACCCTGAGCAAGTCACTTAACTTTTCTGTGCAGTTTCCTCTTCTACAAAATATACCCATATATCCACACACAGATTGCTGTGAGGACTAAATGAGTTAGTTACTAGGTACAGGACCTGTCACGTTATAAGAACGAAATACCCGTAAAAAAATATTTTTTTTTAGGTTAAATATAGTGTAAGGAGGTAGAACTGCATACTAGTAATTGATAACACTAAATATATATCTTTTCCCAGTTAGGCAGTGAGTCCCTGATGGATGGATAGGAAGGGAAAGGCTTTCTGAAGCAGAGTAAACAATATTTGTTAAGGCAAGAGAGGTGAATGCATGTTGTTTATTTGGAGAAAGGTAAGAAGATCAGAGTGGCTGAATCTTTTAACTCACATGGTTGAAATGGATTTACTTTCACTGGGCCATTCCTCAACTTTAATGCCATTAATCCAGTGATCTTCAAGGCTAAACTCTGAACAATCTAAAGGTTTACATGCCCTTCATCCTCTCCTCGATCACAGAAATATAAAAAACTCCATTCCCAACCTAACCTTGTACTGCAAATTCAGAGAGATTCCTGGTTGATACTCTGGAAAGAATACAGGCATACATCCTAAAGAGTCAAAATCAAAAGCTCAGTGGAATTAAGCATACACTTCATCCTGTCTAGACACTGCACCAGAACCACTCTAACAGGATCTGTCTGTCCATCCAGGTGCCTGGGAGATGGAAGGATGGTTTCATAGTCACCACAGTCAGGATCTCCACTCTGATCCCAAGGGCCATTGTGCCCCTGAGGATGAGAAGGCCAGTATTACACAAGGAGAGCTGTGTTCACCAATGGACTGGGGCCCTCCATTCTCCACCAAGCCCTCAGAAAACCTCTGCACGTTAGTAGAAACCCAAATACAGACAGAAAATACAGCTCTTTCATCAAACACAGGCATTTAAAACTTCAGGGTAAAGAGTTAGCCCATCAGACCTTAAGGTACCAAACCTCCCTGGTTTATCAGGCCAGTCAAGACCCAAATAACTGGGACCAAGAGTAGGAGGCTATGCTGTCTCCACTGTCGAGGATCTGTGTCTCTGCAGCTGTTTCTTGGCACATTCCTCAGTGTCAAGACAGCCCTTGATGAGATATTCCTTACTTGTCTATAAAGTCATCAAACTCCTTCACCTTGAACTCTGCCTTGTTCTTTGGCACTGTGAGACATTCTGTCTGCTAGGCACTTATGCTCTATCCATGCCATCTCTCTTGATGGTGCAATCAGGGCCCTGTCACTAATGATGTACCCACTTGTATCTGAACCCCTGGGATTATTTTATAGATCAGTCTGATCCCACTGGAAGGGAGAAATATTGTGGAAGCAAGATTTCAGGCAGGTCTAAGCCTAGTCCTAATCAGTTATCTATGATCAGATCTTGAGAAAACACTGACTTGCAATTCAACCTTCCCTGCAGTATTGTTTCAAGAAGGTGCTAGAGCTGATTCTTCTGGCTCCCACCTGATGGAAGGGATGACTATGAAAGTTCCCAGGTCAAGAAATACTAGGACTATGTAAGCTTACCTTATAAAATGGATATATGGCTTTCATTATGTACCAAACTAAAAGATATATCCACGTGGATTGATATATCCACACCCCTCAGATAGTCTGGAGTTGCCATAAAAAAAATCCTGCAATGGGCACATGTGGAGTCTCTTAAAAAGCCTGATGTACTGTCATCACAATGAATAGGAATTATTGGCAGCTTCACATTCTCATGGGATCTAAGAGAGCAAAGGTAGCCACACCTCCATTTGGGAGTATGTTTTTGTGTACCTTGTGTCTCTTGTACACTGCAACCCATTAAAGGTAATCCATTTAGTGGGCTGAAACCTGCATCTTTTTTTAAGTGGAATAGAACAGAAAATATCAAGATTACATCAAATATAGTAAGGAAATATAGAACGTATAGAACTTTTATGTGTGTGTGAGTACTTATGTGACTACTAGACCCCAGTGTAAAATATATTTCTTACAACAAACACTACTTTGATAAAATAAATAGTTTAATTTCTTTATAAAATTCATAACAATTCAGAAGAGTGAGCTATTTTTGCTTCATTCCCAAATAGAATTTAGTAATTTTGTAATCATCACTCGAAACACTTGCATTGGATTTTTTTTTCAATTTTAAAATTATTTCACTTTTGAAATGGTGTGTATAAGTTGAAAGTATTTTTTGTTTGTTTTCTTTAAGAGGATGCATACGCTTCATTTTTAAGTAAACTAACACATTGGTTCTACTCATTCCCTTATTTGCTCATCTGACTCTCCTGACTCACCCCACCATCCCCTCCCCCATCTTTCCCACATTCTGAAAAATATGCAATCATTTACATTTTTGCATATCTAAATGACCAACTATCCAAAATGACCTTTTGTACTTCTCATAGTGCAATAACATTATATAGGTTTTTGTGCAACTGACACTGAAGGCTGGATTCCTTCTCTGAATCTCAAATGTTATTGAGTCCTTTGTGTCTTAGGGGGCCCAGATCACATCATTATCCTTTAAGCGTCCTGCATACCTTCAGAGCTTATGATTCAAAGACAGCTGTTGACCCAGCACTGGCTACCAGGACAGGCTGAATCCTTACCCTGAATATCAGACAAAGGAGGGAAAAAACCTGAGTTGAAATTCCACAAATGTTTGGATTTTGTTTGATGTTTAACTGAGCTTTTCAAAGATATCATTTTCTAAATGGAATTTCAATCTGTTTTATGCTTTCAGAGATATTTGATTCAAGCACATTCATATAAAATAATGACTATGAGAGACACCAAGACAGGCCCACAAAATGCTGAATATCCCCAGAAAGAATAGTTCATTTCATACCTATTCGTTTCACAACAGAATAAAACTGTTTATAGAACAGACAAGCAAGCATTTTCATTCCACGTAATTAAACTATAACTCAAATTTAACAATTTGAGCTATAAAGGCAATTAGCCTCGGCATTACGTGGAAATTGTTTGCCCTGACAGATTATGAAATGTGTCACAGGGAAGCGCACAATTTAGTGTCTCACAGTAACCATATGAAGTATAAATATGTTTTGAAGTTTCAACTAAAATAGAGTATTCACAAGGAAAAAGAAAGATTAATCACAGTTTCTCATGAACCTTGTAACAAACATCTGAGTGACTTAAAAGTTTATAGCATTCACCCAATATTCTACTTCTTTAGGATGGTAAAATAGACATTCCACATTTCTCTGTGAGAAGGCACTATTTAGTTTAAAGGGCATCTTGAATCACTGAGGACAATAAAGAAGGGAAAGCAATAAGGGTTTAGATTATACGAGGAAGGAAAAATCCTTACACATCAGAGTGAGTTGCAGAAGAGGACGTGGTTCTAGCCTTGAGGATATTTTGTTTCATCCTTTCTAGACTGATTTAAGAGTAGTTTTATTTAGAACTGATGTTACAGAAAAATTATGATCCTGCCCCCTTTTTCATTCTACAAAATAATATATAACCACTCAGAGATAGTACAGTACAGTAAGGTTGAACTCTCTCAAAATCTAGGAGGCAAAGAAAGCAAGACGACTTCCAGAAAGTAAGATTAGTGTATTTATGGCAAAAGCACTAACTGATCAGAAAGGACACAAGCCAAGGGCTGGAGTAGTATTCTGGATTCCCTCCTGGATCATGGGGAGATTTAGGAACCCCAGGAGCAGGCTGGAGCAACAATCAGGAGCTTTGGTGGTTTGCAGCTATATATTCTAGAAAAAACATGTTCTTAAACTGAATCTATTCCTGTGGGTGTGAACCCATTGTAAATAGGGCCTTAGGACCAGGTTACTTCAGTGAAGGTGTGATCCACCTCAAAAAGGATGGGTCTTCACCCTGTTACTGGACTCCCTTACAAGCAGAATGACATTCAGACAGAATGAGAGAATGCCCCAGGAAGAAGAAACTGAAATTCAATAGAACCCAGAAGAGAACTGAGAGGCCAGGAGAGGCTGCCAGCTCAGGGCCATGTAACAAAGGAGCCAGGGACTAAGGATCAATGGCAGCCAGCCCAGAATGCCAGTCTTTGGGGACAGAGCATCATCTTGATGACGCCTCCATTTGGGCTTTTCCTGGCCTCAAAATATGAGCCACTACATTCCTATTGATTAAGCCAACCCATTTGCCTGGTATTTGCTTCAATCTGTATTTTTTTTACATATAAAAAGTGAAATGGAACTGTAATATCATAATATATAATATACCTAGCATCATTATAATATGATGCATCTGTCCCTCATAAGCAATTTTCCATATAATTCCTTTTACTATTTAACATGATTTGGATGAAATGTATTTGTACTGTAGTGCTCATTTTACTTATTAAAAAACATCTATGGGACATGTTTAACCTTTTCTGACTGACCTGAGTTCATCATTGTGATGGTTGAGTTTATGTGTCCACTTGGCTAAGCTCTGGTGTCCAGTTGTTTGGTCAAGCAAGGGCTGGCCTGATTCTTAATGTGAGGATATCTTCCAGATTTTAATCATCAGTCAGTTGAACTCATCTGTAGCTAATTATATCTACAATCAATTTAGGAGATAGCCTTCAGCAATGAGAAAGTCTCATCCAATCAGCTGAAATCCTTAAAGAGAGAACTGATGATTTCCTAATCAGAAAGAAGACTTTTTCCCTCCACTTCAGCCAGACAGCTTCTCCTGGGAAATCCATCAAAACTGTCATCAGAGCTCCCAGCTTGCAGCCTACCTTAAGGAATTCAGACTTGCCCATCCCCACAGTCATATGAGCCAATTCCTATAGTAAGTCTGAGTGTGTGTGTGTATATATATACATATCTATCCTGTCAATCCTGTTCCCCTGGAGAACCCTAATAAAATAATTATTCATATATCAGTTACTGTCCTGAGCTGTAACACAGTCACACCCTGTGTGATAACTGTGGTAGACAGGCCACACGACCTCACACAGACATCCCCAATGCTGACTTCTATTAGTCCTCCTGTTTCTTTCTTTGCTGCAAGGCTGTTAGCTCTGACTTCCCTTGACCTGAGTATCACTTCACTGACAACACCTCCATATGCAATAACCCAACTCAGTTCATTTCAGTAGACAATGAAACACAATATATGGGTCAGGTACCTGTTACAGGTTGAATGGTAGCCCCCCATAAACTATCCCCCCAAAAAAGATGCGTCTGTGTCCTCATCTCCAGAACTTATGAATTTGACTGCATGTCTAAAAAGGGTCTCTGTAGATGTAACTAAGTTAAGGCTCATAAGGTGAGGAGATCATTCTGGATTCCCTGGGTGGAATCTAAATCTAATGACAAACGTCCTTAAAAGAAACACACACAGAAGAAACAGAAATAAAAGAGAAGGCCACGTGAAGATGGAGACAAAGATTGGAGTGATGTGGCCACAAACTTGGGAATGCCAGAGCAGCCACCAGAAACTGGAAGAGGCAAGGAATAGATTCTCTTCTAGACTTTTCAAAGAGAGAATAACCCTGCTAATATCTTGATTTTGGACTCAGGGCCCCCAGAATTGTGCAAGAACGCATTTTTGTTAGTTCAAGCTATCAAGTTTGTAGTAATTTGTTATAGTAGCCTCAGGAATATCAAGAAATGCGGATATACAAATAAGTAAGCCTTTAATAAGCTTACCATCCAGAGGAGGGAAGAGGTGAAATCAGGAAATTTCTAAATAAACAGAAGCACTTTGCTAGAAACATTGTACAACATAAAAGGCATAGTGACATGGGGGTTCAGAGAATGACTCCCGGAGAAGTTAGTGGCTCATTTGAACCTTGCTGTAGAAAAAGGAACTAGTGAGATGAAAAGGTAGCTAGTGGGATGGAAGCGAGGCAAGGCCAGGGTTACATGATAACAACATGTGTGAATGATAAACTGCTCAGTAATATCAGAGCCAAAGCTTAAGGCAGCAAGTGGAGAACCTGAGATGTGAGAGTTAGCAGAGATGGCCTTGGATGATCTGCTCCCTTTGACATTATTCTAAGAATGATGGGAGCCACTGATGGGACTTAAACAGGGGAGCGACATGGAATAAAGAAGAAAGCACAGTTTAGAATGACTTAGAGCCAGAAACACAGTAGATTCTCATCTATATTTCTTGAATGAATTTCTAAAAGAAAATACAAATGTAGCTCAATAGATGGTAAGAGGATATGGAATTAAGAACAGGTTTTAGAATTTTCAATTGGGATAAGTTTCTTTTGCAAGAGAGATACCTGAGGATATATGCTGTCTATGCATCCAGCAGGGAATTAGATATCCTGTTTCTAATCATCTATGGTACAGAAAACCACAGCTAATTGAGCCATACAGCTTCTAACTTTGGCTGCCCATTAATATCACCAGGGAGCTCTTAAAAAAGCTATTGCCAAGGCCATCTCCCAAACATATTAAATTAGTATCCCTAGAGCTGAGTTCCAGTCTCCATTAAAGTTCTCCAAGGGACTCCAGTGTTCAGACAAGGATGAAAACCTCTGCACTAAAGTACCAGACTCCAGTGCAGGCCTCAAAAGGGCTTCCCTTTCGGTAAAGTATAGGTGCTGTGAGCTTCTAAGCTGTACTTCATTTTGCTTGTTAATTTTGACACACGTAGAAGGCACCTCTGGAAGGAACAGCTCAAATGTTGCCTTCTCTCAGAGGCCTTTCCTGAGGAGTTTTAAACAAAAACGATTCCCTTCCTCTTTGAAAGTACTTTTAGGTGACTGTGAGCTTAGAGGAAAGAAGGTCTATGGGTTCAACCAAGAGGTCCAGACCAACCTGGAAGGAAATTCATTTGTGAACATTTAAATTCAAGGTGAAAAAAAAATCCAATGCACATGTGGCAAAGGATGGAATGGCTCTTACATTGGGATAATGACATGCCAAGCATCCGGATTTCACTGAGCAGAGCAGGACATAATAAACTAGTAGAGCAGCTTCTCACCTACATATTGCCAGTCTCGGAGAAAAACAGGAATATCACCTTAGGTGACAGCACAATGCTTTCGATAGATTCCATAAGGGTTCTATACTTAATGACTTCTACAATTTGGAGGATACATGAACGTGACAAATCACAGCCTCTACAAATGGCACAGATCCTTTGTGCCACACAATATCTTTTTCTTTTTAACCTGGAAATTTCAAGGCATAGAGTCATAAGAAAAAGTCAGATTATGTCATATTTTAACCATATTGTTCATTTCTAGAGAATCCTTACCAAGCTCAGGAGGGTAATATTCCAGTCATAGAAACTGATGTGAGTTTAGATGTGGTTAAAGAAAATGGTGCCTGTAGTGTTCAAAATATCAAAACCAATTCTAAGCAGGCATTTAAACTTTGCTGAAGCAAACACACCTTGAGGCAAAAATAAACTAAGCTTCGAAAAAGTACATCCTGGGAACTATTCAACACAGTCAGGAGGTTACACATAGCCCAAAGTAAACCTTGGACACAAGTTACACAGAACAATGAGATATAACCTTTACCTTTTCTCCCAGAAGTTATGCTTTAGGGGGTGCACTTAAGTAAAGATGATAATAAATGAGTGTTTTCCAGATATAGTGTATCTCCAGAGAAGGAATACCAAGAAGAAAAAGACTAACAGAAGGATAATTGACTGGCTTAACTCTGCATATAGTACACCAGGGAGAGAGAAACATACAATGTTGTTGGAAATTAAAAGCACTCAGGCTTGTAGGATTTTGTTCACCAAACGTGTGCAGTGAATAAATGGAATGTGCAGATACGAACTGCACATATCTCGAGAGTAGAAAAGTAAAAAGCACATAGGACACTAACTATAAGACAAAAATATAACATGGTCTGTTTGACTCAGAGCTCTGTGGATATCCTCTCCTTGACATCCTAGGGGCAGTAGCCCTTGGAAAGAAACAACATATAACATGTTGCTGCTTTTCCTGTAATGTAATATAAAGATGTATCATTTGTGTTTTGAAAACAGATCCAATCGAGTTAAATTATTGTGAGTGTGTGTTTTTCAATGGTAGACTGGTTAAATGCGTTTAAGTGTCAAATTTCCCAAAGCTGCAAGTTACCATCATAGGAAAGCTAAAAATTAACTGAATTACTGCCTTCTTCTCATGCAATTTCCCAAAATTGTTTGTATCTATCTATTGAACAAAGTGCAGTAGAATATAGATGCAATTTTGTGGATTGTTTAGAACAGGTGTTCTCATCATGGGTTGTGTATTAGAAATAACATACAGTGTTTAGAAAAACACAGACCCTACACCTCATCTTGAGAGATTCTGATACAGGAGCAAAATCTACTATCTACATGTTCGCTTATTAGAAAGCGGGGCTTTAACAGTACAAAACCTGTGCCAATTATCTGAAAAAGAAAACACACATACATTTAAGAAGAAAACACATACAAAATATGAGCCTCTGCATTCAGTTTTGCAAAACCCTCTTAGTGGGTCTTTGTGATTGCAGGTATCATCATCCGTCAGACATTCCCAAAGCCAGGAGGGCTGAGATTAAGAACACTTGAGCAATTATCTACCGACCCAGAGACCTACAGACAGCTAACTGGAAAAATTTAGGCTGCATATGCTACTTAATTCCTCACCCATTGTTCTCACGGGCCAATTCATCTCTCTAATGTCTACTCTTAATAACATAACTTCACCTGAGCACATACAATTACAAAATTTCTTAAATCACACTGCACAAACTTCACCCTTTTGAAGTACAATTCAGTGGGTTTTTTTTTTTTTTTAGTATATTCACAAAGCTGTGCAAATATCACCACTCTAATTCATCATACCAAAAAGAAACCCTATATCATTAGCAGTCACTCTCCATTTTCCCTACCCCCAATCCTTGCCAACCAATAACGTACACTTTGTCTCTGTGGATTTGCCTATTCTGGACATTTCATATAAATGGACTCACATAGTATGTGACCTTTTGTGTCTAGCTTCTTTAATTTAGCATAATATTGTCAAGGTTCATTCATGATTTAGGATGAGTCAGTACATCATTCTTTTTTATGTCAGGTAAACAGAAGGATGTGGCAAGTGTAATATAGTTTATTATCTCTGTGCCTTTGGAAATCAGTCATTTAAGAGATACTGTTTTCAGGCACAGAGGCTGAAAGCAATGGAGCCCAGGAACAAGGGACCAGCAGATGCCAGCCACTGACTTCCCAGCTGACAACAGTGTTTCTGATGCATCAGCCTTTCTTGAGTGAAGGTAACCTCTTGCTGATGCTTTAATTTGGACACTTTCACGTCCTTAAAACTTTAAACTTGCAATTTAAGATTAATTCCCCTTTTTAAATGCCAAAAAGAAAAAAGAGTGATACTGTTTTCATTTTATTTTTATCCAATCTACCATGTATTACAATTACCAAAGGCAATATATTTTAATAAATTAAAACTGTACTTTTTCATAGTTTAAAAAGAAGTTTAAAGGGCTTATATAAAAAACATCTTATCTCTCACCTAAAATTCCTGGACACTTAAAGTAATAATTATCTATCCTTTTGACGTTTATCTTATACTGTATTTCCATTTTGCTAAATAACATGTTTTTGCTTATTTATTTTTGGATATTATTTATGGAATTTGTAGGATGCCCTGCCCCTATGGACACACATATAAGCTACTCTTCCTCCCACCCTCCACCAAAAACTGGATTAAATTAGTATTTAGATTTTATGATTTATGATGATGAAAATATTACTTTCAGGTAAGCTATATCATACACTATGAATATATATATATTTTTGTGCCTGCCTGTAAGCTAAATCTCTACTGGATACATGCAAGCACAACTGATAGTCCCTTAATTTTATTTTTTTTCTTGGTGGCATCCTTCCTAGAGACCATAACTCTCTAAATATTCTTTTGTTTAGCATTATTAGATATCTTAGACTGAGTCATAAACATTCTTGTCTCCTCCATTTTCCAGTATCTTTCTTTTTTTCTATGCTATAGAAATTTGTTTCTGGCCTCATCATTTGACTCTTCTTTTGAACTTTTCATTTCTGACATTATGTTTTTAATATCTGATGAGGATGATGAAGCCTACCTGCTCCATTTACTGTCAAAAAAGCTTCAGCCATTGCCCACTTACAGCAATACTCACTTTTTCCAATTACTATGTTTTTTTGAGTGGCATGATAGATTTGGCTTTACCTTAGGTTTCCACTTTCTCAGTTACCTCATTCATATGCTTTGTTAGCTCCCCCAATTTTTGTGGCTATCATCTTCTCTTCCATTACTTATGCCTTCCATCCCCTATTTAGCTTTTCTCTACATTGAATGGAGTTGCAGAAAATAGCAACAGTAAGCATATATATTCAATCCATCACATTGAACTGGCATCCTCCAAATCATCTTGAGGGGCTTATAAATTAGGATGCTGATCTCTCACTTCTATCCCCACTATTACTGATTTCCTAATGCCATCCTTATGTTATTCCAGTTAGACTCTAGTAAATCTGAATCTCCTCCCACCTGACCCAAGACAAAACCTGATTAGAGCTGCTTTATACCAATGAGAGCATCCTACTAAGTTTGTAAATTCCTACAACACAGAAGCCTGACTTCTTTAGGCAGGCAAATTTTTCCAAGGACTATTTAAAGTTGCTTTAGCAACTGATTCCCATATTCCTGACTCATATTAGTCACCTCTTCCTCCCACTTCCCAGTCCTGCCCCCACCCCACCCCCAACTCCCATATACTTTGAGAACCTAACGCTAATATCTTCTCCTCTCCTCCCATGACAGAACATCTTAGAACATTCAGTCACTGGGCCAGGTATCTGAGTCAACCACGGCTCCTCTCCTTTCTCACCTTTAATCAGGTACCACATCTCGCCAACCCCCCTCCTGAATACCTCCTTAACATGTTTGTTCTTCTGTCCTATAGCAATTTGTCCCTCCAGTCTTCCCCCTTTAGTCTATCACACACACCATAAGACCAGTCTTTCTAAAGCAGAAATTTGATCGTATTTCTTGATCAAAATCGTCTATCAGCTGCCCATTGCTGAAAAGGAAAATAAAAATTCTTGAATTGGTGCACATGGACCTTAAAAATCTGGCCCCTGAGGTGACCTCATCTCTTATTCTTCCCCAACAAAGAGCCGGAGGTCAGTCTATCAAGCTGTTGTGGTTTCCCAAGCATGCCACACATTTTTCTTCTATGCGTCTCAATTCGTGCGTACTGTTTCTTCTCTGTGGAAAACTATTCCTGTTTATCTGAGCTTCTTTTATGAAATCCTACTGTGTTCTACGGTGTTCAGTTCAAATATTTCCTCCTCTGTGCTCTCCTAGCATTTATGTCCTTTCTAATCTTATGACTTGTTTACGTGTTTTCCTTTTGAGTTCCAGACAGGAGCTATACCTGTTGTCTTTGTTATAGCTAGTAGCTGGAACAGAGTTGGACACAGTGTGCAAGAAATCTATAGAGTGAATTTTTCCTTAGAATCTGTTGTTCTCTATTTCTCTAGACATCCCCTGATGTTAATCTGCCTGATTCCATCTGTTCTGGGAACCGCAGCCTGAACCCCTGGAATATCTGAAAACAATAAAGATGACTATATAACAGGATGGTAACCATGATGTTCAGACTGAACTTGAATATAACAATTTTCTAATGTTAAAGTTTAACTTTACGTAATGCAAATTTAATCAGAAGTTAGGGTACCAGAGCTGCAAAACTGTAAGTAGAGATATTTTAAATATATCTTTCACTAATCAGGAATAGATGTATACAATTAATCAAATCCCTAACAAAATATAGCAAGTTATATAAGTTCTGTGACAGTTAGTGGAGTACTGATATAAATAGGATGAGGATTTTAAGTAACACATAGATATGGGCAAAAAGAACAAGCCCTATCACTGCCCCACCCTTTCCTAGTCTCAATTCTGGTACTGTCTTAATTAGAAGTCAGCTACACACTATCATTTCTCCAGCCTGGCACAGATGTTAATTACTCAGGGAGTTTCTTCCTCCTGCCATTCTCATCACCATCATCATCATCATCATCATCACAAAAGTCATACACTCAATTAGCAAGTGCTTGAAATAATGCAGATTATATGAAAGTATAAATAGCCCAATTCACTGATCCCACTACAAAGCAATAGCTACTATTGAAAACTTCTTTTGAATTCTTCTAGGTATTTACACTCCCACCCCCACCCCCAATCCCAACGTCCACCCACTGCATTTCACACGGACACAGAATTTTCTTAAAACACAAATGCAAATATACTTTGCATACTGGTGTGGAATGGCTCTTTTCACCTAAGAATGATCTTGATTATCTTTCCATATCAGTACCAAGAGATTTACCTATTCTCCATTTTTTCAATGATAAAATACCATTCCATTCACTCAAAAAAGTATCTTCTGGGGACCCAGATACTCAGGAGTAACCCTACACTCTAGACTCTGCCTCCTTGCCCATGTGGCACTGCTATTTAAAATCCATCTGGAGCTATATTGCCCAGAGGAAAAAATAAAACAAAAAAAAGCTCATATCGTACCAGGCCACCTTTATAATTGCTGAGTCTTGTGTCCTACCACTCCCTGCCTTATACCTTTGCTCTAGAAACACTGAATGACTCATCTCTCCCTGTACCCCCTGGAACTTGATACACTATGTGTGGTCAGTTGAAAATCCTTAAATGATCTTGATAAACAAACAGCTTGGTTTGGGGGATACCGGCTTACAGAACGCGTGTGAGGAGCGCCACTGCGGCTCATGTGTTCAGTTGGTCATTCAGTGAACAGATATTATGAGGCGCTGTACCAAGCACAAGAAACCCAAAGACGTAAAGATACCAAGTCCCAACTTTCAAATGAGATTAATTCTAGGAACGAGACAGATATGAAACATCAAGAAATAGTAACAATAGTTAAAAGTTTTGGGGCTTATAGCGTGAACCTGTCCATTTTTTTTACATGGATGATCTCATTTATCCTCACATTAACTCTAAAGAATAAATCCTATTATTTTTATCCCAATTTTACAGAGGTAAAGAAAGTAAAGTCCAGAAAGTCAAGCAAAGTGAGGTCAAGCGATAACTACAATATATTAAAATATACTGCAACTGGTAAATGCAATATATTGAGACTATTTTTTTTAATTTCTGACTTTCCTCCAGTCTCCACTGCTTGCCTTTGAGGACTCTGCACTCTGAAGCCTCTGAAACGCAAGTCACAGGAATTTAGAGCTCAACCACTGCCTCAGGCTATTCAGCTCTGAAGATTTTATCTTGCTTGACTCTGGGGCGCAGAGAGCTTTTCAAACCTGAAGCTGCCAGTCCCATGACAAGAAAATCTCTAAACCCACTAGAACGGGTTTAGGGACTTTGGTAAATTAATTACATGGCTAAGATTATTAGCAGAGACAGCTCTTCATGTAATTTCCCCTAAATTATATACTTCTTTGGGGTCTGAATTTGCCTTCTCTATAAATGACTGAAAATATTTGTATCTCCTGAGTTCAGAGCATACAATGTGTGAAAGGTACAGAAGTAAGTTTCATAAGTAAAGACATTAAGCCATCCCATTCCCAGGAGAATATAGAAGGAACTAGGTAACATTTCACAGAAAAAATATCAAAGGTCCTAAGAGATTTTTGGCCACAAGGCTAATTTGGCACAAGGTTCATGTGACTCCTTAGAAGAGGCAGTATCAAGTCTATTTTCTTTTAAAATACAATTTATTCTGTTTTCATGGTGTAGAACAGGAAACTGATTTTTATTTCCTCTATGAAAAAGGGTCATCATCACTATAAAGAAAAATCTGTTCAAGAAACGAAATTCATTATTTAAATAGTCATGTTCTCTATGAAACATGTTTATTTTTCAAATATTAAAGGTACATTTCATTAAAAAAATTTTTTTCAAGCCAAGAAATGAATAAAGACAGTTTCTTACAACTGATGAGTATATTCCTAAAGTGAAGAGAAAAATTTATCCCAACACCACAATTCATGAGCTGTTAATAGGTCACTGGAGTTCATGATTTAGCAATTTTATCTTAGACAATAGCAGGTGATTGAAACTGTGGTTTATAGGGTTGTCAAAATATCAGGATTCTTAAAAGAAAAAGCTAATGTAAAAATATAAAAGATCTTTATAGAATTTAGAAGTTTTTAATTCTTCAAATTATAGAAACAGATAAATTACAACATGAATGTTATAAAGAAACTTGAAATTATGCTACACTTTCCTTTGCCCAGCAGCCTGGAAGTCATCTTAATCACGTTTCACATTTAATTTCCAGTCCTCTGTAGTCCCAATTTCCAGACTTACAGACAATAGCCTAGTTCAAGTTCCACTTGGATGATTTATAGTCATTCCATAATTATCAGATCTAAACCTGAACAATTTATTTATATCCTACCAAAATCTATAGCTGTACCATCTTTCCCTCCTCAGAAAATGGTACCTACCATTATCTGAGACCCTAAACCTTGGACTCAAACTCTGCTTTCCTTGGCATCTCATCAACAAGACCTGTCAGCATTACGTTCAAACAACTTCTCTAATCCAATCACTCCTCATCATTACTCACCTATTCATGCCACCACCATCTCCAGCTAGACATGTGCAATAATCTTACTTTCTCTATACCTCCTCCTGAGAAGTCCTACATTCAAATTTCTACAATGCAGAGAGAACATTTAAACTCACATCAGAGCACTGCAATGCCCTTTTCAATTCTTTCCTTTGTCTCCCCGTGACACAGAAAATGAAAACCAAAACCCCTTAGCATACTTCCTTCTCTTTTCTCATCTCTTACCACTCCTGCCCTTCCTCCTTCCTTTCCAGTTTTGGTGACTTTCTTTTGGTTCCTCAAAAGAACCGCACTCTGGCCCTTAATTCAGGTCTTAAATATCACCCTTTTAGGAAGGGTTTACCACTCCAGCTAAAAGGCCCTCTCTCTTTTCTTCCCTTCTTCATCCTTTCATTCTGTATTTTATTCTGTTGTTTTTAAATTTATTTGACTCTATACCACTACATCATAGATAGGTTTATTCTCTACCTTCTTCCACACACTGTGAGCTTATGAAAGCAGGGACTCTGTCTCTTTTGCTCAATGCTACATCCCCAGATCCAGCAAAATATCTGGCAAATAATAACATTTAAGAAATATTTGTAAAATGACTGCATGTTTTTCATGCTCCACAGATCGAAAAGTTATATCACCTTGCTCTATAAAGCAGGTGTTTCTTCTAATGACCAGGTTTTGTCAATTGTTCTTCCAGTTTTGTAAGTTAAAGATTTGAGAGTCATCCTTGAGATGCCTCTTCTTCTTGACCTTATACCCATCATACTCTAAGCTCCATCCTCTCATTTCCTGGTATACCTCCAATTTATCCTATCCTCTTTCCTCCCCGGTGCTGCTACCAAATTTAGTAATATCATTTCAGAGTTATGTAATGCAAGAACATTCTACCTGGATTCCTTTATTCCTAAGGAAGTAGAGTAACGAGAAAGATATAAATTTGGCAATCAGCTACATAAGGGCAGGTGAGTCCAGGGAAAAGGATGCGCTCCCAAGACAGAATGTACAGAATTGAGAACAAAGAGCCTTGAGAGATACCCACAGTTGAGGGTAAAGAGGAAAAATATAAATGAGTGATATAAAGAGCAGAATTAATGAGGTACAGTGTCCTTTACAGTTGCAGGACTAACTCAACTACCATATGGATTGATCAGACACCTCTCCTTCTAAAATTCTTCCAGGGCTTCCCATTTTTAATACATACTGAAGTGTAAATTCCTTAGATTTAAGGTCTGAAACGACATTTCCTATTTTCCTGAATGCCTGCTGTGCTAAAAGCAAATCAAACTCCTTCCCTTTCTCAAAAACAAGTTCATGCTTCCAGGCTCTGCTTACACTGTACCTTTAGTCTGGGAAGGCCACTCTCCTCTAAGACTCACCTGTACACCTGTAAGACTTCCACCTATTCAAGACACAAGGCAAATACCTCCTTGAAGAATCCCCTGATTCCCCCAGCCCGGACCAATTCCTAGTCACTTCCCAGCCATCTTTTCTGAACCAACGGCTAGCATTGCATTAAAAGTTCTGGCAGGCTCGCCTGACCCCACTGTCCTCATACAGTCTAAGACCCTAAAGCCTAGAACTCATTTGTGGCTCTAAAATTGAAATGTGGGCCTGAAGAGCTTAATTTTTCTCGACCTCATTTTCCTTATTTTAAAAATTAGAGTTATAATACTGGTAATAACCACATACTGCTGTGAGGATAACATTATTTCATTTATTTAGAACAATACCTTATCCATAGTATGTACCCCATACCAGTTAATTATTATTACCATTATTATTATTTTTTTACCTCCCTGTTGCAATATCTAAGGTTCAGTTAGTGCTCATTACTACTTTTAAAAGGCATGAAAATCCCTGGCAAAAAAAAAATTGGCAGGAAAAAAGGGTGGTCGGTCATGCACATGCCAGGTGACACAGAAATCATGAAAAGGCTGAGGAATAATACAATGCCCCTGAAAAGAGCAAGTATATGGAATTTCAGAGAATGAGAACAGTGAGCAATTAAACAGAGAAAAACTAGGAGTGAGGTGGGTTAGATAGGGAAAGAGGGAGGGGGAAGTGATCCTAAAACCCATAAATGAAAAGTTCCTTTGGGAGCACACACCTAGCCCTCAAACAAAAGAACCATGGAAAAGTGCAGTTTATTAATCAATTATTAGCATAATCAGAGGGGGAAGGACCCCTCCAAGTCCTTATAATGCAGGAATCCCAAACCACAGAGGGCCTCTCCTCCTTTGGGGAATGCTGGCGCTCATTTTCCTTTGAGCATGTTCTTTCACTGCACATTAATTTTGAGTTGTACATGCTGGCTGATCCTGGAGCTCTTTCCTGTGGCTGAGCCAAGAACCCTCACTGTGCTAGGCCTTGGGTGACATCTTGGTTTCTCCGAAAACTTCCAGAGCTGTCCGGCATCAGGTGTAGTGGCAATGTTTAAAATATACTCTATCAACCAGTTTACCATGTATATAGGAAGGAGTAACATTGGAAATCTTAAATAAGTCCAATAAGGAATCCATATTTTTGTTTTCAGAAGAAACAAAGGAGCATTTGCAAAGAATGAGCTTTGTGATAGAAGCGGAGTTATGCTGGGGGGAGGGGAGGTAATTGTGGCATTGAGGCTGCAGCTTGTTAAATAAAAGGGGGAGAGAGAACAGGGGACAACAGGAAACAAACCTGTAGCTCCACTGGAAGGAGAAACTTTTTGTGCAATTATCCATGTCTGCTTTTCCAGTTCTCCTCCTGACCACTGACACATATTTTTTAGAAGTAAAATAATTGGAGGGGACAATAAAAGCACTTGCAGGCTTCTGGCACAACACCTGCAGGCTCATTAACACCAGCTGATCTATCCAGCCCAGAACTATGGAGCATGAAAAATGAATTCCAAAAATAAGGCCTACATGGTCCCCCAAAGGCACAAACTCAAAGGAAAAAACTCTTCGCAAATTTTACTTCAGGCTGTTTGGCAAACCTAAGCAGACACAGAGCTACCCACCACCACTTAATGAACACAAACTAATCGTGCTGCATTTTGTTCTGGGCAGTCAGCATTCTAAAATTAAGTGTTGGCTCTTACTCGCTACACAGGACAGAGCTGGAAGAAATGTTCGATGCTATCAGAACAGATTGTCATGCTTGAACCAAGTATGAAGATTTGTAACATTTGGGTTATGTAACAGTTGGCATCGTCCCTGACACGGACTGAAAGGGATAAAGGCTGGATGTCTCTAGAAGTCAGAGGACTTGTTTTAGCAACCCAATCACAAAGTTTGGCTGTTTCTTTCTGGAACACTCATTTTTGTTGTCCCCTTATGAATACTCTGGAGCTTGTCTCTAAAGGCAGGCTAATAAAATTCATCCCAAGTCTTAAGGGCTATTCGGCATAAAGAATAGTGATGCATTGGTTTTTACACCACTGCGTTAACATTAGTAGCAGAGGTGGGTATGGGAGGGCTAGGGATTTATTTGGATTACCTGAAATCTCCCAGTGGCTCCTGTCGATTCTTCTATGCCCTGGATTGAGCAGGAAACAGGCCTGCATGTTTTGGTGGGGGGAGAAAGAGCTGTGATTGTGATCGGTTCCCTGGATAAGAGTACTCTTAGCCTACATGATCATGAGGCACTTAGAACTTCAGCTGTGCCCTTTGATCAGCAGATGTTTTAGATCAGGTTTTTTAAAGTGTTATTGGGACATAGACACACCCATTTGTTTACCCATTGCCTTTGTCTGCTCCAATGCAGGGGCAGAGTTGAGTAGTTACAACTGAGATGAGGGCTTGCACAGCTGCAGATATTTACTATTAGGCCTTTTCAGAAAAAGTGTGCTAACACTGCTTTAATGGCTGGGCTAGTCAGGGACTGTTAACGTTTTAATATTTTCTCTTCCTTCAACATTTTAATATTTTCAGAATCATGGTGACTCATTAAGGATCATCCCGGATTTTCCTCATTTGAGGCTCTGCCAAAAGCCTACCCATAACCATAATTTCACCAGTTTATGATTATAATCAGGGTGGGAACTCTTTCTACCAACTCTTTCTACTCGCTCTTAGAGAGCATTCTGGGGAGATCTCTGAAAATACAAGAAACAGAGGAAAGGCCAGACAAAAAAATGAACGCAACCACACAGTCTCAGTGGAGATTATAAAAATATTTGGATGGTGATTTACATGGTGACATTTATGTTTCTCTAATTCCTCCACCCGGTTCTTTGTAGAAGGATTTGCAAACACTCAAACATACTGATGTAGATGTTTTGGTTGGGGGTGGGAGACCTGGTAAAGTATCTCTAAGAAATGGGTATCACACTGGGGGTGCAAAGGTAGCTCAGTGGTAAAATTCTCACCTGCCATGCAGGAGACCCTGTTCGATTCCCGGCCTATGCACTCCCCCCCACCACTCCCCCTCAAAATAATTCAACAAATGGTGCTGCAATAACAGGATAGTCTCATAGAAAACGACTGCAATGTGACCCCCACCATACAGTTTACAAAGTAAATTAGTCACACAGGCTAATTTTCTTAAGGGTGTAAATAAGAATGGAAAGGAAAAATAGTGTCAGACCCCCACAGAAGGTCATAGGAAGTATTAAATAAGTAAGAAAATTCATTTTGTTGGGCCCTAAAATTATAATTGAAAAGTAGGTGAGGGAGGACTCAGGAAAAACCATATTCATAATGGTGACACTTTTCTCAAACCATTATTTTTTATTTATTTTTTTATTTTTTTACTTGGGCAGGCACCGGGAATCGAACCCGGGTCCTCTGGCATGGCAGGCAAGCATTCTTGCCTGCTGAGCCACCGTGGCCCGCCCAAATCATTATTTTAATACATGTTCCCTAAATAATATGGCAACAAAAGATAACATGGAAACCATAGCAGCAAATGAAGTACAATGTGAAATTCTCCCCTTGCTACTTTCCTCTCACCCTTTGTCACCATCCCTTTAGAAAGATCCCACTAAAATGACCCTAAAATGATATTTCTTTTTATGATCTCTATTTTTTACTTTTTTAGTGAAGTTAAATAAACTCTGTAAAATACATGGGGGAGGGGTGTGTGTGAAAAGGTTGTTGGATGCCATCCGTACCTTCCCCAGCAGAGGTGATCTTTTGTGTGGATGCGTTCTAGGAGGATGGATGGATCCAGTCCCAGAAGAAACAGAAAAGGAGTAATGATGCCCTGGTGTAACTAATAAATGGTTCAGTGCTTTATCTGTATTCTGTTTTAGTCAATCAGGAATTTTGGTCTATTTACTGACAAGTTGCTGACATCATTCAAATGAACACTTTCCTTCTCTATTGCTTCTGATACACATTTGTGCTAAAACTTTACTAGGATTTGAAAAATGGTAAAAACAAAAAACAAGAAAAAAAAGTACTTTGAGGGAGAAGAGAATGTATTTAGAACAGAGTCATCTCAAGGGCCGCAGACTGGACCAGCGTTCTCTGAAAACACCTTAAGGGGTAAAAGTAGTGGTAATTTACTGAGTGCTTATTATGGGTCAAACACTATACTAAATATTATATATACATGCTCTCTTTCAACCCTTATAATCCTATGACCTAGATACTGTTATTGTTATCCCCATTTTACAAATGAGAAAATTGAGAAAGAGGTTAAAGTACATCCTCAAAGTAATTAAAGGAGCTGAGATTCCTCTGCAAAGAGTTTGACTCCAGAGGCCTTTCTTGATCAGTAATCTCCAGTGAGGGATTGAGAGGAGAATGGGTAGGCTAAGAAAACATAGAAGAAGACCAGGGAAGACTGAGGAATAGTTTTTCCAAGCTGCTGCTATTCCAACCTCTCTATGTGCTCCTATAACAGCTTACATATTGCCCAATTATAGAAGTTGTCAGTTTTCTTATCTGTGTCTCCCCCAGACAGATTCTAATGCTGTGTCTTATTCATGTTGGTCCTGAGAGCCCAACAGCACCTGGAATTCCAAGATAAACAAAAGCTGAGGGGGTTTGTCCCCACAAAATAATGGTAAGGGGAGTTCTTCACACTGAAAGGAAGGAAAACAGGATAGTGGATTGAAGCAGCATGAAAAAATAAAGACCTCTGGTAAAAGTAGCCATATGAGTAATTAATTATAAGTGATCATACAATTGTATTGTATTTTTTGGTATGTTACTCTGCTTGCAAATTCTTAGAGGTTCTGAAATGCAGATGCATGAAAAGTAATTATAAGTATATGGATTTAGACATACAATGTACAAAGATACAATTTGTAAAAAGTAAAACAAAAAGGTGGGAGGGGTGAAAAAGTACAAGAATAGTGTCTGTGTATGTGGTATGTGTATGCTATTGAAGGTAAATCGGTATCTAATCAAACATGATTATTATAGATTTAGAATGTTAAATTTAAGTCCCATGGTAACCACAAAGAAAATATCTCAAAATGGTAAACTACAACAATCAAATAAATATGAAAGTAGGCATTAACAGAAGAATTGAGGGACAAAAAGATATGACTCACAAAGACTAAACAGCAAAATGGTAGAAGAAAGTCCTGCATTATTGATAGTTACTTTAAATATAAATGGATCAAACTCTTTAGTCAAAAGGTAAAATGAATAAAAATGCATGACCCAACTATATACTGTTACAAGAGCCAAAAGAGCTGGGGTAACTATACTGATATCAGATAAAACAGACTTTAAGTAAAAAATTTACAAAGGACACAACAGGTCACTATATACCAATAAAGGGCCAATTCAAAAAGAGGACATTACAATTATAAATATATACGCACCTAGTGGCTGAGTCCCCAGATAAGGAAGCAAATATCAACAGATTTGAAGGGAGAACTAGATGATTCTACATTAATAATAGGAAACTTCAAAATGCCACTTTCAATAATGGATAGAAAATCTAGATAGAAGATCAATAAGGAAATAGAAGACTTGAAGAATACAATAAGCCAATTAAAACCAACAGACACCTATAGGACGTTTTGCCCAACAGCAGCAGAATATACATTATTTTCTACTGCACAGGGGTCATTCTCCAGGATAAACCATATGTTAGGTCACAAAACAAGACTCAATACATTCAAAGCAGAAACATACAACGTATCTTCTCCAATTTCAATGGTATGAAGTGAAAAATCAATAACAGCGGGAGAAATGGAAAATTCACAAATATGTAGAAATTAAATAGCAAACTCTTAATCAGTGAGTCAAAGAAACCACAGGGAAGTGAAGAAATACCTTGAGGAGAATGAAAAGAAAGATATAACAAACCAAAATTTACGGGGCACAACAAAGGTAGCGCTGAGCGGGAATATACAGCTCTAGATGCTTACATTGAAAAAAAAGAAGAATTATCACAAATCAGAGACCTAACCCACAGCTAGGGACCTAGAAAAAGAAGTGCAAACTAAACACAGAGGGAGAAAAAGGAAAGAAATAATAAAGGTTACACTGGAGATAAATGGAACAGAGAATAATAATTTTTAAAAAATAGAATCAACAAAACCAAAAACTGACTCTTTGAAAAGATTAATAAAATTGACGGTTTTACCCAGACTGATAAATGAAAAAGAGAGAGGATACAAATACCATAAAATCAAAACCAAAAGGCATGGCATTTCTACTGACCCTGCAAAGATAAATTAAAAAAAAAAAAGGATTATAAGAGGATACTATCAATTCTACCCCAAAAAGTTTGAGAACTTAGATAAAATGAACAAATTCCTAGAAACACACAAATTAAACACATTGACTCAAGAAATAAGAGAAAATTGCAATAGACAAATAACAAATAAACAGAATGAATCAGTAATCTAAAATTTCCCGATAAAGAAAAATCCAGGTTCAGATGGCTTCATTAGTGAATTTTACAAAACAGTCCAGAAAAAATTAACACCAATCTTGCTCAAACTCTTCCAAAAAATTGAAGAGGGAAGAACACTTCCTAACTCATTCTGTGAGGTCAGCATCACCCTAACACTATAAGAAAGGCAAATTACAGACCAATATCCTTTATGAATATAGATACACAAATTCTCAATAAAATACTGGCATAGCAAATCCAACAGCACACGAGAAGAATTATACATTATGACCAAGTGATATTTATGCTGGTTATTCAAAGGTGGTTCAACATACAAAAATCAAATAATGTAGTATACCACATTAGTAGAACAAAGGAAGAAAAATCTATATGATCAACTCAATGGATGCAGAAAAGGCATTTGAAAAATTCCAACACCCATTCTGATACCAACACTTTAAAAACTAGAAGTAGAAGGAGACTTCCTGTGGAGACCCAGGGCCTGGGCAACCCCTCCATATTGAGAATAAGTTACTTGACGTAACTGCCTACAATGACCAGGGCAGAAGTTAAAGGTCATTAGTCCTCATGGGAGGGGAGGGGAAAAATGTACAGATGGTATCATAAACAAAGCATCAAAACTCCCCTCCCTTGATCACTGTTGATAAAAAACCACCAGACCCCTGTGTCATGAGATCCTGTTGAAATTCTGTTCTCACACCTCATGGAATGTCTTTTTCCTAAACCTATAAGCTGTCCCTTGTACTCTCCGCCCTTTTGCTGAGTACTGACTTCCATTTTCTGGATGGCCGCCACCAGGAGAGATCTTCTCCTGATTGTAAGTCCCAATAAACCAATACCTAACTCTTTGCCTAACCTGTTCTTTGGTATTGGGGCTGTGCTGGGTTGGAACGCTTCCTCAATATGATAAAGGACATTATATGAAAATCCTACAGCAAACATAACACTCAATAGTGAAAATCTGAAAACTTTTCCTCTAAAATCAGAAAGAAGAAAAGGATACCCTCTGTCACCACTGTTATCCAACATTGTACTGGAAGTTCTAGCCAGTGGAATTAGGCAATTAAAAAAAAGGCAGCCAAATTGAAAAGGAAGAAGTTAAACTTTCCCTATTTGCAGATCACATGATCCTATATACAGAAAATCCTGAAAAATCCGCAATAAAGCTATTATAGTTAATAAACAAATTCAATAGATGGTCATTCAGATTTTAAAATTTCTACTTCTGGGTGATACTAAAGCAAGAAATGTTTATTTGGTATAAAATTTATATTTTGACTAGTGCATTTCCTACTTTAACTTATGTGGACAGTTTAATTGAACACCATAAGTACATGGAACCTTGAATAGGACATGAGATTTGTTGGCTTGTCCAGGTTAGTATGATGCCCCAATAAATCACAGAGTGATTTGAACAGTGAATAAAAAGGTATTTGCAGGGTCCCCTTGGGAGAATGGGGATAAAGGGGGAAAAATCAACTTCCCCATTAAGAGAATTCCTGATATTCTCGCAAGCAGTGGGGACAAAGAAATCAATAGGCTGACCTTCAATCTTGGGGTTTGCCCCACTGAAACTTATCCCAGCAAAGGATAGGCTAAGCCTACTTAAAGTTAGGCCTAAGAGTCACCCCTAGAGAACCTCTCTTATTGCTCAGATGTGGCCTCCCCCTCTCTCAGCAGACATGGCAAATGAACTCACTGCCCTCCCCGCTACTATGCTGGACATGACTCCCAGGGGCATAAACCTTCCTGGCAATGTGGGACAGAAATACTAGAATGAGCTGGGACTCGGCATCAAGAGATTGAGAAAATCTTCTTGACCAAAAGGTGGAAGAGAGAAATGAGACAAAATCAAGTGTCAGTGGCTGAGAGATTTCAAACAGAGTCGATAGGTTATCCTGGAGGTTATTCTTACGCATTATATAGATATCCCCTTTTTAGTCTATGGTGTATTAGAGTGGCTAGAGGGAAGTGCCTGAAACTGTAGAGCTGTGTTCCAGTAGCCATGTTTCTTGAAGATTATCCTATAATGAAAAAGGTTTTGCAATGTGACTGTGTGATTGTGAAAACCTTGTGTCTGATGCTCCTTTTAGCTATTATGGACAGATGATTAAAAAATAAGGATAAGAAATAAATAATAGGTAGAACAAAGGTTAAAATAAATTGAGTAGGTTGAAATATTAGAGGCCAATGAGAAGGAGGGGTAAGGGGTATGGCGTGTATGAGTTTTTTTCTTTTTTCTTTCTTTTGCTGTAGAGATGCAAATGTTCAAAAAAATGATTATGGTGATGAATATACACAACTATGTGATGCTATTGTGAGCCATTGATTGTTACCTTGTCAAAATGTTTGTATGTCAAGAATGTATGTTTGTTTGTTGCTCATAATAAAAAATATTTAAAAAAAACAAATTCAGCAAAGTAGTGGGGAAAAAGATCAACATGCAAAAATCAGTAGTGTTTCTATACATTAGTAATGAACAATCTGAAGAAGAAATCAAGGGAAAAAAAACATTTACTATAGGAACTGTGATGGTTTGAAGCTGTACGTACCCTGGAAATGTCTTTAAAGTCAACCCGTTCCTGCTTTGTGGACCCATTGTAAGCAGGAATTTTGGTGAGTAGGATATTAAATTAAGATGTGACCCACCTCATTTGGGGTGGGTCTTAAACCTCTTACTGGAATCCTTGATAACAGGATGAAATTCAGACAAAGAGAAAGCCATGGAAGCAAGAAGCTGAAATTAACAAACTCTGGAAGAGAAGGGAGAAACCAGGACATATCGCCATGTGAGAGAGGAGTCCAGGATTGCTGGCAGCCGGTCTTCTAGGAGGAAGCATTGCCTTGATGAAGCCTTGATTTGAACATTTTCAAGGCTTCAAAGCTGCAAGCTTCTAAGCTAATAAATTCCCATTACTAAAAGCCAACTCATTTTATGGTATCTGCTTTTGACAGCCTACCAAACTAGAACAGCAGCTAAAATAATCAAATATCTAGGAATAAATTTAACCGGAATGTAGAGGACTTAAACATGGAAAACTGCACAATATTGCTGAAAGAAATCAGAGACCTAAATAAATGGAAGGACATTTTGTGTTCATGGATTAGAAGACTAATGATTAAGATGTCAATTCTTCCCAGAGCTAATTACAGATTCAATGCAATTCCAACCAAAATTCTAACAGCTTTCTTTGCAGAAACAGGGAAGCCAATCGTCAAATATATATGGAATGTAAAGAGCCCCAGTAGCCAAAATCTTCTTGGAAAAGAAGAATGAAGTTGGAGGATGAATGCAACCCAATTTGAAACTTATTACAAAGCTCAATAATCAAAAAAGCAGAGTACTGGTACAAGGACAGGCATATAAACCAGTGAAACTGAATTCAGAGTTCAGAAGTAAACCCTCACATCTATGGTCAACGTACTTTTTTTTTTTTTTAAATTTGCATATGGGCAGGAGGCACCAGGGATTGAACTCCAGACCTCCAGCACTGCAGGTCGGAGCTCTGCCTGCTGAGCCACGGCAGCCACCCTGGTCAATGTACTTTTAATTAGGCTACAAAGTCTCCTCAATGGGGAAAGAACAGTCTCTTCAATAAATGGTGCTGTGAACACTGGATGTCCATTGCAAAAGAATGAAGATTACCTCACATTATATACAAAAATCAATTCAAAATGGATCAAAAAACTAAATATAAAGAACAAGAACTATAAAACTCCTACAAGAAAACTTGGGAAAGCAGCTTTAGGACCTTGTGTTAGGCAACGGTTTCTTATTCTTTTTTACAAAAGCATGAGCAAGAAAAAAAAAATAGGACTTCATGAAAATTAAAAACTTTGTGCATCAAAGGACTTCATCATGGAAGTAAAAAATGAGAGAAAATATTTTGAAATCACCTATCGACGAGTTTAATATCTAGAATGTATAAAGAAACCGTACAACTCAAAAACAAAAGACAAATCATTTTTAAAATGGACAAACAACCTGAACGTTTCTCCAAAGAAGATGTACTAATAGCCAAAATGTACATTTGAAAAAAAAAAAAAAGGTCAAATAATTTGCCATTAGGGAAAGGCAAATCAAAACCAGAATGCGATACCATTTCATACTACCAGCACGGCTACTCTTTAAAAACATAAGATGAAAAATATTGGTGAGGATGTAGAGAAATAGAAACTCTCATTCATTGTAGTTTGGGATGGAAATTTTGCAGATGCTGTGGAAAATAGTCTGGTGTTTCTTCAGAAATTTAAGTGTACAATTACCAAATGAGCTGGCAATTTCCATTGTGGGTATAGGGCCCAAAAGAATTGAAAGTAGGGACTCAGAGAGATATTTGCACACAGATACTCATGGTGACATTATTCATAATTGCCAAAAGATGGAAGGAACCCAAGTGTCCATCAAAAGATGAACAGATAAACAAAACATGGTATTTATATAGACAATGGAATAATATTTACCTATAAGAAGGAATAAATTTCTGATATGTGACAACATGGATGAACCTTGAAGACATCATCTTGAGTAAAATAAGTTAGACACAAAAGGACAAATATTGTATGAGCTCACTGGTCTGAAGTATTTAGAACATGTAAATTCATAGGGTCAAAAGCTAGAATAAAGGTTACCAGGGGCTGGGGTTAAGGTGGCAAGTGGGAGTTAGTTCTTAATTGGTACAAAGTTTCTGTTTGCGGTTATGAAAAAGTTTTGGTAATAGGTGGAGGTGATGGTAGTACAATATTGTGAATATAATTAACACCAATGAATTGTATATTTGAATATGGTTAAAAGGGGAAATTTTAGGTTGTATATATGTGACCATAATAATTTTTTTCAATCCATACAACTGCACAATATAGTGAATAATAATTGTTTTATCAATTGTTACAAATGTACCACACTAATGCAAAGTGTTAATAATAATAGAGAAAATTACATGTAGGAGGGGAGGTATATGGGAACTCTGTATTTTCTGTATGACTTTTCTCTAAACCTATGACTTAGCTAATAAAAAAATATTTTTTAAAGGAAGGGGGCACTATTAAAAAGGTAATTCTAAAGTTGTCTTTTGCCACTTAGTTGGATAATAATAAGTTTTTAATCCATTAGTTAAATCTGTGCTTGAGATAATTCATTACAGGTTTAGAAAAAATAATATTCTTTGGGAGTTCTTGTGAAAAGACAGGAAATAGATTTATAGGTCTCACTAATAGTTTCTACAGCACCTTCTCCTTTTTTTCCCTATTTATCACCTTGGATTTCTTATCTCATGGCTGCTATTTTCTGTTCCGTTCCAGAGGAAGAGAATCAGTGACAACATCATACTTGTTATACATAATCATTTACTCTAGACCTAAACAGTTTAAAAGATTCGCGTTCTGCACTAATATAAAGAATGTACATTATTCTGTCATTAAATATGATCATTAGCTTTCACTGTGAACCCTCATATCCTCAGCAAGACAATGGTTCTAATATCTCTACTAGCAGAATATAATTTATTACTGATAAAGTATGTATCAGAGAAAGGAAATACAATCGTCATTTTTTTAGGACAGTTTGATAGTCTACAGTCAAGGATAAAATAATAACAGTTCACACTGAATATGTGTGCTTGAGATAACAAATCTCTATGCTTAAACCATAATCTAGTGGTGATATAGGTTATTTTAATTTCCTTTATCTTTAAAAAATATATATATATATACCTTTGAGTATCTACTTTGCTTTTCAGGGATGCTTAAAGGTCTACCATTAGGTCAAGAGTGGTAGATTTAAACACCATTTAATAGGTTACTAAAGGAAAAAACGTCATCTATAAATTACTTAAAGGTGGCAAAAGTTTTTATCAAAAATGCTCATTTCATTTTTCAGTTGTTCAGATTTCAGATTCTCCTGAAAACAATCTGTTACATTACGATGGCTACTGATTTGTTGGTTGTAAAGAGATTTAGTATGCCGAAATGATTAGTAGCTGGAAGTTAATTTAATTTTATATTTTTAACTTCAAGGTATTTCCTTAAACTATTTAATCTTGCTAATTAAAGGTGTGAGAATATGTAGTATGTGTATAGGTATGCATGCTTTTCAAAAAGGAAAGAAAAGAAAAACGATGGCATTTTTGAAGAAAAGGAGGAGGTGGAGGAAGAGGGGAAGCAGGTAGACGTTGCTAAATGATCAGAAGTTCAACTCTTCAAATATCCTTGCAGAGGTGCATTCGTGCAGAATCAATTCTATGTTACCCAGGAGAACTAGATCATCAAAGTATGCACCGCAATGTTTCAGCTACATATGGGACAGGATCGTATAACTGCCAGTCTTTATTTCTGACTTTTTAAAAGATTCCTCCTTAGTAGCTCAAGCAAAATACACATGCAAAAATGAAAATACTCAATAAGTAAAATTATCTCCATAGAGTATTAAAATGCATTTTTAACTTATAGAATTTCTGTTATCTCCTGAAATTATGAACATATGGCTAAGACTGAATCATTTATTTTTCATGCTTTTAATATTTATGTACAGTCGACTGAAAATAATAATCCATTTTCCTTTTTTATGAGGCTTACTCTCCTGCCTTTTTAAGGACCTATCATAAAACAATGTAGCTAAACGTAAGTCACATATGCATCATCCTGAGTTCTGCTTTTTATTATCCCCCATAAATGTGGAGCTGCAATATTTCTGGTATTTTATTTGAGAAAAATATAATGGCAAGGGATTGAATGAATTTTATGGAACAACTATGAAAGACCAAAAGATAAAAATGCATTAACAAATCAGAAATAGTTATTATATTTTCTAGGACATTAAAAAGCCAATTGAAACCTTTTATTGGACTTAATAGGAATCAGAAAATGTTTTCTAATATCAAGCATATGATGCTATGTATTGCCTACTTTCAGCATCCTTTATCCTTATTATTATTGTTGTTTAGCTTTGTTTAAACAAATTGAATATTTAGTTAAAAATTAATCTTTACATTTCTTGATCCCTTAAAGTGCTTGGGGATACCCAAATCATTCTTGATACTGAAAATACAACTAATGTGATTGCTTACAAATTTTTTTTTTTTTAATTTGCATATGGGCAGGAGGTACCAGGGATCGAACTCCAGACCTCCAGCACGGCAGGTCGGAGCTCTGCCTGCTGAGCCATGGCAGCCGCCCTTGTTTTTTTTTTAATTGTCAAAGGAACTACTACCCCATAAGCAATACAAAGTAGATATACATAGAATCCTATATACTGTATATGCATAATATCCTGAAGAAAAGAATCACATATCAATGCTTCTAGAAATTTCCAAAAGGAAAAGTACTTTTAGTGTATTACATGTGGTTAGAATACGTCTTCATTCTATGTTCCAATAGACAGGTACATATAGATATAACTATAGATGGTATATATTTGAAAAGTAATCATGATAAAAATGCATCTGAAATTTTTAATTGATCTGGTTGATCTGGTTACAATTCTACCCCTTAATATGTCTCTGAGAAGCTAGAGAGCTCCTTTTATTAGTGCTCAGCTGTACAAAGTTCAGCCCCTAAAAGCCTATCATTAGGGCCATTTCTCTGATAGTGAGTCATTTAACAGATGGCATCCTTTGATGTCCTGTTGACACAAATCGTAGTTCTACACAATGTTAACATCTTCAACTTGCATTTGGAAGCAAAAACAAGGAGGAAAAGATGGAAGTCTTCACTGATAATTGAAATCTAGCTTGAGTAGAATACAAACGCAGTCATTTTAGCTTTTATCACATGCATGTAACTTTGACATCTGCTACTTTGGGTTACAGTTAGATTATTTTCTTATTTAAAATTTTAGAGAAAAGCCACCCCCACCATCAACATCTCCTCTGCCACCCCAAAATGATAAGGGTAAGGAGCAGATGGCTTTCACAAATAAATTTGAAAAGTGGTATAAAGTTACTGTGAAGGTTTCGTAGTCACCATTCTTCATAGACAAAAACAGCAGACATACCCTTAGGCTTCTGCATATCACTCTGAAGTTTCCCATTACCAAATGTGATGAAAAGTGTCATAGGGAAAATGCCTTTGACAGTGAAGGGGAATGTGGGAAATTTAAAGGGAAGAAAAATTCAAGAATTTTTAAAATTCTAAGTGCTTTCCTGGTAAGCAGACCAGAAACATCTTCAAAAACACCAAATAATTACATTTCTTAATTATTAAAAAATAAAACATAAAAAATATAGGAAATAATACAACATATCCTATGTGTGTTCCACTTGGACCTAACACAAGTTGACAGTTGGCTGCATATATTTCAGATCTTATTTTTAAAATTAAATAATACATTAAACTTTTCAATTTCCAATAGTATGTGTGATAGAAACCCTGAAAAATCAGCTTGTCAAAAACAACTAAAGATGATAGATAAAATATTTTCAAATGTCTTTCTAAATGCATGATGAGCTAGCAAAGAATGAGGGAATACTCCGAGGCTAACAATGAAGTAACAGCAGTTATGCAAAAGTAAGCAAGCAGTCAAGGGCTTTCCCCTTGGGGCATATGCCCAATCCTGGTGTCCATAAACTTCCATTCCAGTGGCTGAATGGATCTCCCACATGAAATCAGAACTCCAAAGTGTACAACCTCAGTGTCTTGTCTTGTACAGTACTACTTGGGAGAAGTCCCAAGTGCTTACTTACACAGGGAAAGAATCTATTAATAGCATTCATCCTATTAACCAATTAAAGGGGGGGGACCCTCTCTTAAAAATGCAGATCAAAAGTACAAATATATTCAACATACTCTCATGATTGAAAATATATATTGTTTGCAAACAAAGAATAGAAGGCAACTTACTTCACCCAATAAAGAGTAAAAAAAGGTCTAGGGAAAAATAGCATTCTTAGGGTGAAACAATGAAAGCTTTTGAGGATGAGAAAGGGAAAGATGCCTGCTATCACAACTTCTATTCAGCGTTATACTGGAAGTCGTGATAAGCAGAGTAAGACAACAAAAAGAAATAAAAACTATAGGTATAGAAAAAAAAGAAAAAATGCCAGTATTCATCAAAATATGATTGTGTATATAGAAAATACAAAGACTCCACCAATAAATTATCAGAATTTAATAAGAAGTAACTGGGTACAAAGCAAAGTAGCAGGATACCAAATGAATAAACAAAAAAAATTGCTCTATATATTATGACACAATTAGAATATAATTTTTAAAGATACCATTCATAATGGTTTCCAAAAATATCAAGTTCCTGGGAGTAAATATAGTAAAATATATCCAAAACCTATATGGAAAAAAATAATAAAACATTGTTGAAAGACATTGAAGAAGACCTAAACAAAGAGAGAAAACATGTTCAGGAATCAGAACCTTTAATATGTAAAGAGGTCAGTTCTACCCAAATCGGTCAAAGATTTATAATAATTACAAAGAAAAAAATCTCGGCAGTTTGTCTTTTGTTTTGCCATGTTTGGGGGCTCCTGTCAAGCTGATTTTAAAATGATATGGAATATTGAAATATCAAGACCAGCTAAAAAATTGCTGAAGAACAAGATTGGGAATTTATCTTAATAGCTACCATAACTTATAGAGCAATAAAGTATATAGGTACATAAAATATAGATTGAATACAGATATTTGAGAGAGAGAGAGATACACACACACACACACATTTGATTTATGACAGTGGTGTCATTGCAATTCATTGTTGAGGGAAAGGGAGAATTTGCAATATGGTGCTGGGAAAATTGGGTACAACACATGGAAAAAAAAGAAACAGGATGCTTACTTCACGCCAAACCCCAAAATCAATTATAAAACTTCTAGAAGACAGTACAGGAAAATAGATGATCTAAGGATAGAAACAGATTTATTAGGCTATAAACATATAAAATATAAAGGAATGGAAAAATTGGTCTATATTAAAATCATAATATCTGCTCATCAAATCATCATAAAAAGGTAAAAAATCAAACTAAAAAATGGGAAAATATTTTCAGCATATATGACTGACAGAAGATTAATATTCAGAATGTTTTAGCTCACATATCAGTGAAGGAAATCAGACATGCACACAAATACTCATATAAACTCAATTTAAAAATTGAGCTGAAGACCAGAACAGACCCTTCACAGAAGAAAAACAAATGATTACTGATCATACGCAAAGAAGCCCAGGGGTACTAATAAGCATGGAAATGCAAATTAAAACTATGAAGGGCTATGAAGGGCTATCAATCACATTCTTCAGATTTCTAAAAATTTAAGTCTGATGATATCAAGTGTTGGTGAGCATATGAAATAAACAGAACTCTTTTACTCTGCTACAGGGAGGATAAATCAGCACAACTGATTTTGGAAAATAATATGTTATTTTGTAGTAAAGTTTAAGATGTACATATCCTGGATGGGTCACGGTGGCTCAGCAGGCAGAGTTCTCGCCTGTGATGCCAGAGACCAGGGACTGTTATCAACTGAAATTCTCCAAGTTCATTTGCTAATGTCAGTTCATATCAGTGAGTCCATATAGTATTTGTCCTTTTGTTTCTGGCTAATCTCACTCAGCATAATGTCCTTAAGGTCCATCCATATTGTTACATACTTCATAGCTTTATTCTGTCTTACAGCTGTATAATATTCCATCATATGTATATACCACAGCTTGTTTAGCCACTCGTCTGTTGATGGACATTTGAGCTGTTTCCATCTCTTCACAATCATAAATAATGCTGCTATAAACATTGGTGTGCAAATGTCCATATGTGTCCGCACCCAACACGATGACATTTTGTTTGTTTGTTTTTTTGTTTTTTTAAATTTGCATATGGGCAGGAGGCACCAGGGATCGAACTCCAGACCTCCAGCATGGTAGGTCGGTGCTCTGCCTGCTGAGCCACGGCAGCCGCCCACGATGACATTTTGGAAAGAAAGAAAACAAATTTCTGACAAATGGAAGAAGAGTTCAGGAATAGACAATCATTGCCTAAGAATCTGTTCCTCTGGGGAGATCACTCTTTAAAAATGAGCCTGGAGTTTTGCAGATAATTTTATTTCTGGCTGATGTTACAAATTCTTGAAATTATTTTTCCTCTGCTCGTGACAGCTATGCCACTAAATGAACTGCAAGGCATTTACCAAGATATGGATGGGTCCTGGGTGAAATAGTTCAAGTCAGAACTTTTAAAATTTCTTTTCATTATCATTAACTTCTACAGAGTTAATAGTCAAAGCTATTATGATTTAGCACTACAGAATTTGATTATCTTTCACATTGATTTTGAACTTACTAGTCTAAATCTCTGGAGACATGTTGCATAGGGACTGTCATTACATTAGTCCCAGTTGCCATCAACTTGGCCTTGGATTATTACATGATTTCTACTCCTTTTGCCCTCCTTTATCTTGCCCCTTTCAATGCATTCCCCATATCACACAGAGTGATTTAAAAAATACATCTTTGATGATGAGAGTCTCCATTACTTAAAACTCTGAGATTGCTCCCTATAATCTCAATAGAAAGAACTTAAAATATAAACTCCTTAAAACGGATTTAAGGCCTTGCATGATTAGATCCATCTCACTTCACCTACTCCTTCTTCCTTATATTCCTCCCCTCACTCCCACCCAATAAAGTACCCTATCTTCAACCTGATGGTTTTTCCCATTTCCTTATGCTTATCATGCCTTCTGTCACCCCTAGATACTGTTATCACTACACGATATACTCTTTTGTTTCTCCACATTGGCTGACTGTGTATGGAGAAAGATGACAGGGTATGAAGAAGTCTGGAGTATATGGAAAAAAATAAGAAAGAAAAAGCTAACTTTTAGAAGAAAATACAGAGTCATGATATGAGGAAAGGGAAGGATTTCTTAGACAAGACACAGGAAACATGAAATTATAAAGATTGATATTTGAATTAAATTATAAAAAGACATTTAAATTAACATTAAAAACCTTCTATAGAAAAAGGACTTTATTGCTTTGGTCAACAAAAGCCATAGAGAAGGAGAAGATATGTGCCATACACATTGCTGACAAAAGGTTAGCACCTAGAAAATATAAAGGATTCTTTCAATGAACAAGAAAAGACTCCTCCTTTCCCTGCCCCTCCAAAAAAGAAGAAAACATATAAAGTATATTCAAAGGCAAGTTACAGATCAGAAAACATGAATATCCTATAATCACGGAAAAATGCTCAACTTCACTATTTATCATGGAAATGAAAATTCAACAATGAGATATTTCCAACTGGCAAAGATTTTAAAGATCATTAAAGCCAAACATTGGTGGTGAGGTGAGAAAACTGAAACTCTCACACAAACAGTGCTATTACTAAGGACATGAACTGTGGTTTTAGCACATTGGTGATTACGAGATTTCAAATAATTTCTAGTGACTCTACTATCAATCATATATAAGCACATGTGTGCATATAAGTAGGCTCACTGCAGCATTATTTATCTTAGTGAAATGTAGGAACCAGCCTAACTGATCATCTGTGGAAGAATCAATAAATTTTACAATGTAATGTATCAAACTAAAATTAAAGAATATCTTCATGGGTTAAACTCAAAACATATTGATTAATAAAAAATAAATGTATGCAAAGCTTCGTGTACTACCTGGATACATCCTAAAATATATTAAGCAGATACTCAAAAAGTATTGGCAAAGTCCCTTGAAGGACAGGAGAAAAAATATGGAACTATTAAACTTTACCATCAGGGAATCCCCTGATACTGTGTCAAACTTTAGGGACACTCAAATCATAGGCCAAGCCCTGGATCTTGAGGCTTACTCTTGTGAAGCTTATGTAGGTAGCATAGAAGCTTAGCCTTCCAGTAGGTATGCCTAAGAGTTACTTTTGGAGGACCTCTTTTGTTGCTCAGATGTGGCCTCACTCTAAGCCCAATTCTGCAAGTGAAGTCATTGCCCTCCATGCTACATGGGGCATGACATCCAGGGTTGAAAGTCTCTCTGGCAGTGTGGGAGATGACTGCCAGGGATTAGTCTGGTGCTGGCACCATGGGATCAACAATTCCATCTTGATCAAAAGGGGTAAATAAGTATAACTAATATAAAGTATCCTTGGCAGAGAGAGTTCCAATAGAGTCAAGACTAAATGTACAAATTAAAAAAATGTTTTTGCATGAGGAAGAACAAAGGAATGTCATTACTGCAGGGTACTGAAAACAGATGGTAATTAATACTTTAAAATTTTAACTTATGTGTGAGACTAAAGCAAAAAAAATGTTTATTTGGTACAAAATTTTTATTTTGACTAGTGCGTTTCCTAATATAACTATGTAGACAGCTTAATTGAACACCATAAGTACATGGAACCTTGAGTAGGGCATGAGATTTTGTTGGTTTGTCCAGAGTGATGCCCTGATAAATCTCAGAGTGATCTGAGCAGTGAATAAAAAAGTACTTGCAAAATCCCCTTTGGGGAATGGTGAGAAAGGGGGAAAATTCAACTTTCCCAAGTTGAATTCTTGATATTCTCACAAGCAGTGCAGACAAACAAAGCTATAGGCTGAGCCCCCAATCTTGGGATTTGTTCAGATGAAACTTAACCCCACAAAGGATAGGTCAAGCCTACTTAAAATTAGGCCTAAGAGTCAACCCCAAGAGAACCTCTTTTGTTGCTCAGATGTGGCCTCTCTCTCCAGCCAACACAACAAGCAAACTCATCACCCTCCCCCTGTCTACATGGGACATGACTCCCAGGGGTGTGGACCTTCTTGGCAACGGGGGACAGAAATCCTAGAATGAGCTGAGACTCAGCATCAAGACATTGAGAAAACCTTCTCAGCCAAAAAAGGGAAGAGTGAAATGAGAGAAAATAAAGTGTCAAGAGATTCCAAACCGAGTCGAGAGGTTATCCTGGAGGTTATTCTTACGCATTAAATAGATATCACCTTGTTAGTCAAGATGTAATGGAGAGGCTGAAGGGAACTGTGTGAAAATGTAGAGCTGTGTTCCAATGGCCAAGTTTCTTGATGATGATTGTATAATGATATAGCTTTCACAATGTGCCTGTGTAATTGTGAAAACCTTGTGTCTGATGCTCCTTTTATCTACCTTATCAACAGACAAGTAAAACATATGGAATAAAAATAAATAATAGGGGGAACTAATGTTAAAATAAATTTAGATTGAAATTCCGGTGATCAATGAAAGGGAGGGGTAAGGGGTATGGTATCTATGAATTTTTTTCTGTTGTCTTTGTATTTCTTTTTCTGAATTGATGCAAAGGTTCTAAGAAATGATCATGATGATGAATATGCAACTATGTGATGATATTGTGAATTACTGATTATATATGTAGAATGGAATGACCATATGTTAAGAATGTTTGCATTTGTTTGGTGTTATATTTTTAAAAAATAATAATTAAAAAAAATAGAGTCGAGAGGCTACTCTGGAGGTCACTCTTATGCAAGCTTCAGTCAGATTTTGCTACCCATCATAACTTGCCAAACCCCAACCAAAACCATTCCAGCCAATCGTGAAGAACACCTAAGGTAACGTATAAGATTCTACAAAGGTTCCATGCATTAGAGTAACTTTCCAGAAACCTACAACCTCCAGATGGGTCCCTGGACCAGATAAGTGCTGAAACCTAGAGGGCCCAGCCTCTCCAGAACATCAGCTAGTTCCACCTCCCTACCCCATATCATCGACAGCCCCTTCCAACATGAAAAAGTTAGAATGGCCATAGCCCAAATACCCCTAAAGAGTGGGATAGAAAGATCAAAGGTGATGATGGAGATATACAGAGAAGATAGGATTTAACAAATGACTATGATTGCTGAATCAATAAATTGATTTCTCTTTTAGTCTCCAGCATCTTAGAGCAGCTAGAAGTAAAAATCTAAAATTGTGGAATTGTAACCCATGCCAAACTCTGAAATCTGTTCTACAACTAAATGTGGTGCTGTGCTTTGAAATTTATTGCTTTTTTGTATATTAGTTATTTTTCATAAAAAAGAAAAAAAAGTTGATTGTAATGATAAAAAAGTAATTATTCCTTCTAGCTTCCTATATTCTGGAGCAGCTAGAAGGAAAAATCTGAGAGGATCATATGGTAGCCCATGACAAACTCTGGGATCTGTCCTGTAACTACTTGTTGCAGAGTACTTTGAAAACTATTGCTTTTTTCTTTCTTTGCTTTGTATATATGTTATGTTATACAATAAAAAAGTAAATAAAATACATACAATGAAATACTGGCTTTGAAAATTAAAAACATCCAATACTATACATTATGTAAGGATATACATCTAAGTGGTATTTGTGAAAACATGTCTGGGATGGGAGTTAGACTTTAGGAGAGTAGTTACCTATGGAAAAAGAGGGAAATAAATGAGCTCAAAAAAGGAGCTCAAAATAGTATTTAACTATATTAGTTTATTTCTATATTTCACTTATATTGTTAAAACATATATGGTATAAGGTTAACATCAGTTAAATGTGAGTGGTGGGGTACCATAGAAATATGTAATACTATTTTTTGTACTCTTCAGTAACTTTCAAACATTCTGTTAAAAAAAAAAATTACTGCTTGCTGTGACCATTTTCTTACACTTGTATTTGTTTTTTACTAAACATACCCGGTAACTCTTTGCAATAAATAAATGTACTCAAATGCACACACATTTATATAAATGCAATGGAGAATAACCAGTAAGGCAGACTTTCTCTAGAGCAAATGGTTAAAAATATGGTACTAAATCAACTGGAGAAATAGCCTAGAACTTTCTGCCTGGAGAGAAACGTAAATAACCTCTTTATTTACACTGTGGGAAACTGAAGCCAACAGTAGCTAGGAAGCCACTTCCAATTCACACAGTGCTTAGCGTCTCCATCCCTGTTATCTAGTGAGAGGTTTGGAGGATATAATCTCCAAAGTCTCTTGTAGTTGTTAAGTTACAAAGAATCATGATTATTAAGATTTTATTGGTCAACATTTCTACCATGTGCAGAACATAATCTTACTTTTCTCTCTTAAGCCTTCTTTTCCAGATGACTGCAGTAATTTTCTCTACTTTCCTTGTCTTGACCTGTTCTAATCTTTGAAATATTTTTCAATTAAAATTGAAAACTTGTCAGTTTCACAAAAGTTTGTGTTTCATTGAATATATGTATCTAGACATTTTCTTTGCCTTTCCTTTTTACAGTAAGGGCTTCGCAAAATTTACATATTTACTAACCTCAATTTTAAAGGCCATTTTAAAGAGCAAACACCCAAATATTTAGAATTTTTGTATGAAGCTTCAAACCAAATCCAAAATTTCCAAGTAGGACAAGTTTTATTTTGTTTTGTTTTTATTCCCAATCCCAGTTTCAGAGACAATACATAAATATTTACCACTGGAATATATGTGTGCAGGGAAAATACTAGACTTAAGTGCTCTTTAATCATTTCCACAATTAGGTCTTTTTTTTTTTTAAGATACCTAATGATTAGTAGAAAAGAGTACTGACAGAACTAACTTGACAAACTTCCCTGAAGAGCTCTTATGTTAGCAAGGTGTGTCTGCTCCAGATAGAGGCATATTTTAATCTTTTCTTTCCATGGGAGAATTGTCCATAACACCAGCTGCTCTAAAAAAGAGGCATCTTATCCCTCTCTGTAAACAGAGAAGTCCTAGAACTTCTCACGTGCTCTGAGCTACAAGCATGTGAGACACCACCGGAGCTGTGGTTTCGCTTCTAATCCTAGACATCTGTTATCGAGGTGGAGACTGCTCTGAAGAATCAAATAACCCAAGTCTAGGGACCAAGTTTCGCTGTGTAGCAGGTGTTTTCAAAGGGTTCAGTCCACCATGAACTCTGTCTCTGGCAGCTGGTACTCAACATCTCCACGTAACTACGGTTTGTTACATAGAATTTGACAATTTTAGCTGGCGTCCTATAATTTTCTCGCACTTTGCCCAAATCTGAGAAAATGCTCATTAAAATCAAAACAACAGGGCCACATGAGTGGGCCACGGTGGCTCAGACACAGAGTTCTCCCCTGCCATGCCAGAGACCCGGGTTCGATTCCCGATGTCTGCCCATGCAAAAATATTAAATAAATTAATTAATTAAATTAAATAAAAACAAGAGTTCTTTTTTGGAGGAGAAGGGTGATTACTTCTTCGTTCATTTAAGCTTGGAGAACATCTCTTTTGAAGTGTTTGTCTTCCTTGTTTTATTTGACCATATTGAAATAAAGTCTTCTGGACACCACAGATCTGTAGGACACTTTGCTTTAAGGATATCGCTACAGTCATCACTCAAACAAATTTAAAATGGTGGACAGCTAAGCCCTAGTTTCAGAAACTTTATTTATTCTACTCTTTGACACTCTTTGTATCCAGACTCTGAAAATCTTACACAAAATAAAAAGACCATAGAGCACTAAAAAAATTGTCCCTTAAATTGTCCTAACTCTTCCTTATTTATATTACCAGTGGTTTTTATATTTAAAATATGACATAGTCAAACTAATTTTTTCAATGGCAGCAGACTATTGGTTATAGAAGGTATTACTACATGCAAAATTTTACTTCTCCAGGCTCCCAGTCAAAACTGAGGAAATGATGAGTTTTTTTTTTCCCCAGCTGGTATTCCAAAACTAAGAGAAGTAATCTTAGAAAGGAATAGGTGTTACAATTCCTGTGGGTTTTTTTTGTCATTGCAAAATTTTTCAACAATAGCCGTTATTTAAATAAAGTGATGAATAAAACCTTTTGACAATGATGTTAATAACATATCCAAAATATTATAGACATCCAAGGATTTAGCTGTCTTTGAGATGCTCTGAATTTTGGCAGCTGATTAAAATGAACTGTTTTGCCTCTTTCAGTTGTGTGAATTAAATCTGAACTATTTCTTCTGAAGAGTCCATGAGCAATTTGATAATGGGCTAACCTCCTTTCCTGAGACTGGATAGTAAGAGTTTTGACTAATTCAGTATGAACCACGAGAATTAGTTTAACAAAAGGCATGAAATAAAAGTCCAAGACATTCTCCATGAATGATAGTTCCTCAATATTATTGTAAATAAAAATGTACTATTTTAAAATAAATGTGCTGTAGAATTCATAAAATGTAAGCAAAAGAGAATCATTCATTTAGTTGGAATGCATTTGGCTATGGGACTTTCCTTCCTTTCAGACATTTACTTCCCAGTGAAGCATTAATGACACTACACACAGGAAACAAAACATTCATTCAGGAACAGAATTCCACCTAATGTCAAGCCCTTGCCTTATAACTAAAAGCACCAATCCTCTGGAAATATTTTTTTCTGTTAAATCTTCATAATTTTGTTTTGAGCATAAGATCATTCATAATGATTAGCACTTAGCTCCAATTAAGATACCTAAGCAGCATTCAACTTTGATTTTCAGCTGGTTGAAACTGTTTTTCTAAACACAAACATGATTTTCATATTACCAGGAACTATATTTTAGGAACTGATTGTTAGAATTCTGAATATTATAAACTGCATTATTTCCTATAGGTCTTTGAACTAAACTTAGCAATTGTCTATCTTAAGTACATAGGGTTTACAAAGGTCTAATAGAATCTTCTACCTACCCTGTTTAACCAGTGAAGTCCTACAATGCAGTCACAATTCGGCTGATTATAACTGTGCACATTTGATAACATTATGAAAATGTCAATTTTCACAAAATTTGAAATCATGTGATCTCCCCAGATAAAATATTGTCAACAATGACATCATGGCCAAACAAATAGAAGTGAATAATAAACTGATTATACTATTGCCAATTATACTATTTTAATCTGTAAGCAATAATTCCTGTCCAACTTTACACTTTAGTACTTACTAATGCAAGTTTTCAATTAGGTAAAGTCTTCAGGAATGCATTCCTTCTCTAAACTGTGATTACTATGTACTTTTCCCAGCACATGTGTGTCTCACCTTTTGTGAGATACCATGTAAGTAAATACATCTTCCTTCTTGGGGCTTCCATGCACTTTATTCCTACACCTTATGTTACAAGTATCCTCTCATATCATACTTGGTTGTTAGTGCTTCTGTCACTGTGCGCTTCTTGAGGTAAGTCACTGACTTCCTCTCTTCCCCCAGCATTAGACATATGGCCAATCACATTCCATATCGGTGCCCCTAACTGCTGGCATTTTTAATCTGGTTATCATTTAAATGAGCTGCTTTTATTAATGTGCATTTTTGGAAACGTTCATTGTGTATAGAAGAAATCTGATTAAACTTGATTACTTCTTTGAGTGCAATTATTAACCACAAATAAGGTGGCTAGAAGCACACGACCAGAATTTCATCAGAAACATAAATGTCTAGCCTAATGAAATTCATACCAAATAATTTGTAACAACATTGAGATATAGTCCACATACTATAAAATGCAGTCTTTGAACATGTGCAATTCAGTTTTTTTAGTATATTCACAGAATTGTACAAACATCACCTCAATCTAATTCTTGAACATTTTCATCACCCCAAAAGAAATGTTGTACCCTTTAGCAGACACTTCCCATCTCCATATCTCTACCCACAGCCCAAGGTAAAACTAATCCATTTTCTTTTAGTATAGATTTGCCTATTCTGGAAAGTGCAAATAAAAAGAATTATACATATGTGATCTTTTGTGACTGTCCCCTTTCACTAAGCATAATCGTCTCAAGATTCTTCCATGTACATCAATCATTTTTATGGCTGGATGATATTGCATTGCACACATACATCACATTTTGCTTATTCATTCATCACTTGATGGACACATGGGTTGTTTCCTATTTTGGGCTATTATAAAAAATACTGCTATGGACAACCATGTGCACGTTTTTATGTGTGCGCATATTTTCATTTCTCTTGAATATATATATACCATTGAAATTAAGTGAATGTTAATTCAAACTAGATTATTTTAAATTAAGATGCTAATTGTGTGTGTGTGTATATATATATATATATATATATATATATATATACGCACACCCCTACAAGTGGAATTGCTGGGTCATATGGTAAATCCATGCTTAACATTTTGATGAACTGCCAAACCATTTTCTAAAGTGGCTGCACTCTTTTAAATTCCTATCAACAATGTGTGAGGGTCTTAAATCCACATTCTTGCCAACAGTTATTGTCTATCTTTAGTGAATTCAGCTATCTTTGTGGGTGTAATATGCTATTTCATTGTGGTTTTGATTTGCATTTCCCTAATACTGCTGATGCTGAGCATCTTTCCATGTGCTTCTTTGGGAAATGTTTATTCAAATCATTTTGCCTGTTTCGTTTTTCTATTCCGAATTTCATTTATTCCTACCCTAATTTTTATTATTTCATTTCTTAAGTTTGCTTTGGGTTTGGTTTGCTCCTCTTCTTAAATTTCTTATTGTGAAAATTAGACTGCTGATTTGAGATTTTCCTTCACTTATAATGTAGGTATTTACAGCTACAAACCCCTTTCTAATTGCTGCTTCAGCTACATGCTATCAGTTTTAATATGCTGTGTTTTTGTTTTCATTCATCTCAAAACATTTTAATATGTACTTTGATTTTTTGTTTAACTCATAGTTTGAGTGTGTTGCTTAATCTCTATTTCTGAATTTCCTTCTGTCGATCTCTAAGTGTATTTATTGTAATGAAAAACCACGTATGTATGATTTCAATCCTTCTAAATTTTTTGAAGCTTGTTTTATGCTCTAGAATACGGTCTAGAATACGGAATATTCTGGAAAATATTCCCTGTGCATTTGAGAAGAACATGCAATTATCCATTAATTGAAGTGTAATATTGAAGTCTCTAAATATTATTGTTGAATCATTAATTTTTCTCTTTCAATCTGTCAGTTTTGATTCATGTGTCTTAAGACACTATTGTTAGGTGCATATATATGTAATATTAAATCTTGTAGGTTGATCCTTTTATTGTTATAAAATAGATATTTTCTAGTGTAGTATTTTAATACCCTTGTTGTTTTTCTATTTTTCTTTAGCTATTTTCTTACTGGTTGCCCTGTGAACTACAATTAGCATCTTAATTTAAAATAATCTAGTTTGAATTAACATTCACTTAATTTCAATGGTATATAGAAAGTTTGTTTCATTATAGCTCTGTTTTTATTTGCTATTAATATCATAAAACTTACATTTTATACACTATAAACTTATCAACACAGTTTGAAAACTATTGCTTTCAGTAGTTGTCTTTTAAATCAGATAAGGGATAAAAGAATTACAATAAATACATTTATATTTTACCTTTACTGGTGCTTTTTTTTTCTATGTGAATTAAAATTACTCCCTAGTGTCCATTCATTTCAGCCTGAAGGGCTCCCTTATAATTTCATCTATGACAGGTCTGCTAGAGACAAATTCTCTCCATTTTTACTTATCTAGGGATTTCTTAATTTTCCTTACATTTTAATGGATAATTTTGTCAGATACAGTATTCTTCATTGATAGCCTTTTTGAATTAGTTCTTTGAATATACTACTCCAGTGCATTCTCTCATCCATGGTTTCTGATAAGTCTATTCTTAATATTATTGTGATCACTTATAGGATTTTATCTTCCCGCTTTCAAGATTCTCATTTTGTTTTATGCTATAAGCATTTTGACTATGATATGTGCAGGTTTAGGGCTCCTTGGGTTTATTTTACCTGGCATTCATTGAAATTCTTGGGTGTGTACATTAGTGGGACTTTTAAAAATCAATCTGGGGAAGTTTTTTACCACTATTTCTTCAAATATTTGTCTGCCCCTTTCTCTCTCTCTGAGACACCATTATGCATATATTGCATGCTTGATGCTGTACCACAGGTCTCTGAAGCTCTGTTTATTTTTTTCCTTTTGATTCATCAGACTGGTTAATGCCAACTGACCTATTTTTAATTGTATTAATTAAATCTGCAGTTGAATTGCTCTAGTGCAAGTTTCATTTCAGTTCTTGACAATTTCAATTCCAGGATATCTATTTGGATTTTTTGCAAGTAATTTCTGTTTATCGATATTCTCTATTTGATGGTGCATCCCTGCCACCCTTTCTTTTAATTAGATAGAAATAGTTTGCTTTAGTTCTTTGAATATATTTATAATAGCTGACTTTAGCTCTTGTCTAGTAAGCCCAATATTTGGACACCCCCTACAGGGAGAGTTCTGATTGATTTTTTTTTTCTGTGTATGAGCTATTCCTTCCTATTTCTTTGCATGTCTTGTAAAATGTGGTTGGAAATTGGTCATTTTAAGTAATATGCAATTTCCAGCAACTCTAGAAATTAGATTCCTGCACTCCCTAGAGTTTATTTGTGTGTGTGAGTTTGCTGACTAATTCTACAAAATCTGTATTCCCTGTACTGTGCAGCTACTGAAGTCTCTGCTCAGTTGCTTAATGGTCAGCTAGTCAGCTAATGATTGGTCGGAGATTTTCTTAAATGCCTTAAATCAACAAGTCTTCCTTTTTTTTTTTTCTGAGGGGCTGTGTTTGGGCTGTAGTATACCTTCAATGCTCCAGTAGTTTATAACTCTTCCAGAGTCTTCAATTTTTGCACTGCAGGGCTTCAGGTGAGAGACTGCAGCTTTCTGAGGTCTTTTCGGAGCATGCATACAGCTCTGTACATTTGTACTGCCTTCTAAATCCCAAGGAATATGTTGGAGTTTTTCAAAGTCTCTGATAAATTCTCATACCCCAAACTTTCCCTTTTAATTTCTTTGGCTAGGCTTTTGTTTGCCCCCAAATGATGTCACAGTTTCCTTGTGGTAAGCTTTCAGTTAATTTCCCAAACTTCTAAAAAGGCTTATTTTGACCATTTTTTTTTTTTTTTTTTTTTGCTGGTGTTTTCATTGCTTTTACATATGGAGAGGTTTTATAGAGATTTTAACTCCACCATTTTGAAATTCCTGTTCTGACACCCAAATTTGTGTTTTAAATCTCTGGTGTTAATGACATAGACTATGCAGTTTGATAGAAAATAATTGTTTGTACCACCATCTATGCAGTTCTTTATAGAAAGGCCACACATAAGGAGCAACACTTGGGACCTTCCTTTGTTGGCAAATAAACCAAAGCATTTGCAAAAGTGCAGTGGGTTTGCACATGGTGCTGTCAGCATGGTTCATGTGGTGAGCTCATGGATTATGTCTTTGCTTATTTCATTAAGATTAAATACTGGTAAATATACAGACATCTCACACACACATCTATATATGGCAGACATGTTTTAAACTTATTTAAGAATTACACTTTCACAAGTTCATAAGTATAGATAATATGAGATATGGGTAATGCTAACAACAAACATGAATCCATCTGACTCATTTTTCCATTTTCTAAGTGGTTTTGATTATTGCTCTCTGATTGTGACACACCATGTATGTCACCCTTATGACCCCATAATTGTTTGTGAGTGAAGATAGGATTACCCTTGCATTCACCCATAATGGACCGTGTGAAAACTGCTGACTCCTGTCCTAAGGTCATGGAAAAAGCTTGGTCTAGAGTAGGGATTCAGGCAGACATGGGCTCTATTCCAAACTCTGCTAACTGTGTGTCCCTGGACAAAGTGCTTAATGTCTCCGATCCTATTTCTTTAACTATAAATAGACCTGAAGCTTAATTTTTGATGGATACTTGTAATTGCTGAAAGAGATAACACACGTAATATACTCAGCATATAATCTGTCATTTATTAGGCATTCTACAAAATATCAGGCTTCCATCCCTTCCTCCTACCTAAAACAACTCTCTCCCTGATATCACAATAAAAAAATCAATAAGCATCTACTTTCTTATTTTCCACCATTTCAAACTGAAAAATATTTCTTTGGTTTTCAAGACTCTCTCTATATAATTGAGGCCCAAATTCCAACATACTCTCCTTCATTCCTTCCCTTCTACTAGCTGTAGGCTAATGAACTGGGTTTGAGAGAATGATAGTTCTCAGCCCTCAAGGGGCCTATTAACTTCTAGGAAAGCCTAAGAGAGATTATTAAAAAGGCAGAATGTTATCAGTGCCATAGAGAACAAGCAAATTACTCTGGGATCCAGAAAATGATATGGGTTTTGCATATTCTATATCAAGGAAAAATTCCAGAAGAAGTTAAGGCCAAACTTGAAAGATGCGGTAGGATTTGGACAGAGTATCCTCTAGAGCAATTAGGGTTATCTAGGTAAAAGGAAAAAACAGTATGAAAGTATGGAGATAGGAAAACAGAGGGCATACATGTGAAAGTAAGGAGAATCCTTTGTGTCTAAAGCGTGGGATTTACATATGAGTAGGTGGATTCAGGGCATACAGGGCATTGAATAGAAAATCAAGATTAACTTTTATTTGGCAAGTGATGAGGGTCTAAGCACAGAAATAACATGTTAAGAACAGTGCTCTAGAAAGATCAGCCTGTGATCAGGAAACAAAATGACTTGAGTGGAGAGGAGCACGGGCAGATCAGCAGCAGAGAAACAGGTGAGCTATTGCAGTACTGCAAATCAGGGCAACCTGCTGTCCGCTCCCTTCCCAATAGTCATCTCCCCTTCTTTTTTGCTAACAAAACCCTGATTTCATTCTGGAAACACGAAGGCTTCAATACTGGAGAATGTGGATTCTTGCCCAAGGGATGTAAAGAGACTGATTTAAGCCAGGGGTCAGTAAACTTTTCTTGTAAAAGAACAAATACTAAATATTTGGGGTTTTGTGGGCCAGTGGTCTTAGTCACAACTTCTTGATTCTGCCATGAGAGCACGAAAGAAACATAATATGTGAACAAATGAAGTTAGCTATGCCCCAATAATACTCTATTTACAAACACTGAAACTTGAATTCCATGTAATTTTCATGGGTTGTAAAATGTCATTCTTCTTTTGATTTTAAAACCATTTAAAAATATAAGAACAATTTCTTAGCTTATGTGCCATACAAATCTAGGCAGCATGCTATGTTTCATCCATGGGCCATAATCTGCCAACCCAGGATTCAAAGCTTCTTCCAGGAATTGTTCAGGGAGCAGGAGATTATGTGCTGTGGTTCTGAGCAATGAGATATAAGGGAAGTCTGTCAGAGGGTTTCTAGAAAAGGAAACAGATGTGCAAAAATAATGACGTCTCTGAGTATTAAATGCATACAGCTAAGTCAGCTAATTTTTGCATCCAGGAGAGGAAGGTGAAGAGAACTGCAGAGAAGAATCTTCACTGATACGTACGTAGGGCTAAAGTAGAATGATCAGAAGGTGAATGAGGCAGAAAATAGTTGCTTAAGAGAAACTACCGAGGTGGAATTGGTGTTCTAATAGCTTCTGGGCTAGGAGAAATGCAAGGGAACATGATAAATTAGGCTTTTGAGGCTGAATGAAGAGAGCGGTATTACCTTAAAGGATGATGGGGTAGTTTGAGTGGAAAATGAGTGTGAACTGTAACTTTAGGGAGGCAGCAAGACATGAATAAAGAGGCTGCTGAGTAACCGCAGGGCTCTGCCGAATCCACCTTGCTGGAACGTGCAGCAGATATTTCACCAAGGCTCCGAGGTGGGGTGCTTTCCAGTTCTGGAAGGTGCTAATGAAACACTGCCAAGCAGTGGTCACACGTTTCATGTGACAGGATTAGCTTGCACAATCCCCCGAGGAGACTCTCATCACCAGAGACTGGTACTGTGGAGCCCTGGGCTCATCTTGCTGCTTTGGGGTGCTGCTGCCTCGTGTGGTGTCACACCAGGAGCCCACGGAAAGAGGCAGCCTCTGTCCCTCTGCTGCATTTGCTTTAGTCTGACCAGATCAGTGGCATTCATTCACTCTGTGCTCCTGGGAGCCCTAGTGTTCAGTGATGCATTGGAAACTGCTATGGGCAGCACTGATGCTTCCAGTGAATGGGGTAAAAAATATAAAATGATGTGACAAGCAATAAACCACAACTGCCAACCAACAAAAATGCAATTTCAATACTTATTTTTAAAAGACACTCTAATAATAAGATGGAAAATAGCTTTAAATGTTTGATTCACTACAAAGAAATACCTTTGTGCAGCTACATCAGTGTTTTATACTTTGGGTTAAATTCTACTTAAAATCTTACTTTATAGAGGAAAAAAGTAGATTTCAGAACAGTTGGAAATATAAAGTATATCAATTCATTGTTTTTTTTTTTAATGATAAAGAGTCATTCATGAATAAAGTTTCAATAGCTAGTAAAACCAAGGGCTAGAGGACATTTAGGGAAATGAGAAACTCCATCACTGCTGGTAAGAGGGTATTTTAGTTTGCTAGCTGCCGGAATGTGATATACCAGAAACAGAACAGCTAAGTTGCAAGTTAACAGTTCTAAGGCTGTGAAAATGTCCCAGTTAAAGCCAGTCTATAAAAAGTGTCCAAATTAAGGCATCAAGAGGATGCCTGCACTCAAGAAAGGTTGACAACATTCAGAGTTTCTCTCTCAACTGGAAAGGCACATGGTGAACATAGCGACGTCTGCTAGTTTCTCTCCAGGCTTCTTGTTTCATGAAGGTTCCCCAGGGACATTTTCCTATTTCATTATCAAAGGTCTCTGGCTGCATGGGTTCTGTTGTTCTCATGGCTCTGAAGCTTTTTCCAAAATATTTCCTCTTTTAAAGGATTACCAAGACTCCCTGGGGTGGGTGGAGTCACATCACCCCCTAATCAAAGGTTAATACCCTTAACTGGGCGAGTCACATTTCCACGGAGATGATCTAATCAAGTTTCCAACCAACAGTGCTGAATAGGGATTAAAAGAAATGGTTGCCTCCACAAGATGGATTAAAACATGGCTTTTCTAAGGTACATAATCCTTTTAAACTGGCACAGAGGGTAAGAGTTTATTTAGCTAAACCCCCTTTAGAAAGCCATTAACCAATGTCTAGTAGAGGTAATGATGTGGACTCATTATGAGCCAGCCTAGCAATCTCTCCTTTCTGCATGTACTCTAGAGGTACCACCACAATGCAATGAACCCAGTACAGGACCAGGTTCTGCAGCATGGTTTGCAAGAGCACACATTGTCAATCATGAATAATATAGGAATGGATAAATATGTTGTGTCACATTTATTATAAGGAATACTCTACCTCAATTAAAATATATGATTTTGATATGCATATATCATGTATAAATCCCAAACATTGCACGTGCCAAAAGTAAATGCAAAAGATGTATAGAATATACTTGCATTTATGTAAAAATTTAAAATGTATCACACATTTTTATACATATTTATATATATGTATGACATAAAAGAACAAAAGCATAATGTAAAACTATGTAACTTCGGGAGAGTGGTATTTGGGAGGTAAAGAAGAAGCGAGGGAGACGTTATGGGGAACAGGACAGGAAAGAAGAGGTTTCAGATGAATCTACTAAATTAAACTTCACTTAATTTAATAAAGATTTGCAGTAAGTATGGAAAAATGTTAAAGTGTGTTATGTCTAAATGGTAGACTCATAGATGCTTATACAACTGTGTTATTGCATTTGAAATATTACATAATTTCTAAGAATGCCTTGCACAGTTCATTTTAATAGCAAATATTTTTTCAAGGCTGAACACTCGCAATTAGCAATTCTATCACAAAACTGAACAATTCCATTGCACATAAGAAGGTCACTGTAATATAAAATGAAGCATAGATTAGGATGAAACATTTCCTTGAGATTGTAAAAGAGACAAAGATCCATCCAGTTCAACATATGATACTAGTAACTTGATCCTTTAGCATATCAAAATGTTCACCAACAGTAGGCTGAAGCAATTACCCTTATGTAAATTGGGAAGCAGTAAAAAATCTTTTAACATTTATGCCCTCACATCGATTTATGTTGGAATGTTCAAAATATTTTTAACAATAAAACAGAAAAGAAAAACTACCTGAGTGAAAAGCCTAATAAGTGGCATTATCCCTTTTCACTTCTAATAAATGTTCTGAAATTTTAGATTCAATGCAACAGCATCCTAACCATTTAACAAAAAGGTAAGTAAAATTGTAAAAAAATAATCTTATCATTTGAAACATTACCTTTATCCTTAAAGAATCAATGATATAATAAGGAATAGAAAGTGAACTTAGCATAATTAAGAAAAGTTCATTTGTATGGAACTATAATGGACATAAAGAAGTACACAAATAAATGTATGCTCTATGAATTTTCATAAAGTGGACCTAAAATTCAACTAACCATTTGTTAATAAATATACCATTACCCTAGAAGCCTGCATCTTCACTCTTTCTCTCTTTATACACACATACACACACAGGAGTGAAACTGATCATTCACACTGTATTTAATATATCCAGCTTTTAAGTTTTCAAAAACAGCTTTACCATTGAGTGGAGATATGAGGCAAGAATGAAAAAAGGTTGAAAAATGTTGAAACTGGTATACTGGGGTTCATAATACCATTTTATTAACTGTATAATATTTAAAATTTTTGATGATAAGAAGGTCTTTTTTTTTTGGTAAGAAGGTTTCTCAAAATGGCTGTACCACCCTTCTATCAAAGAAAAGGAGGGGGGCTATACTCTTCAAAAACATCAACTTTATAAAAAACAAAAAAAAAAGGCTGTGGAAATGTTCCATAGTTAAAGGAAACTAAAGAGACATGACAGCTGATTTAATTATCTGGCCCTAGACTGGATTCTGCAGTGAAGGGGGAAAGTGCTGTGAAGGATATTATTAGTTTACTTAATAAGATTGAAAAGTAAATGATTAGATTAAAATACTGCATCAATGTTAAATATATTAAGGTTGATAACTGTACTACGGTTCTGTCAAAGAAGATCCTAACTTGCAGGAAACCTGCATGGCAGTATTTTGTGGTCAAGGACCACGAGGTATTTAAGTCACCCTCAAATGGTTCCTATAAAAAAGGAAAAGAATATATATATGTATTTGCAAAAGAACGTGGGCAAATAACAAGCAAATGGAGTAGAAGGTTAAAAAATGATGACTTTCAGTACCACAGGACAGTTGTTCTTTGTTTGATTTTTAGCCATTTTACTTTTGTCAACTTTTCTGGAAATTTTAAATTATTGCTACTTTTTTTTTTTAATGGCTCTGCCAATTTCTATCTCACAGCAGGATATAAGAGCCTCTGCTGTTCAACCATCAGTGACCGCTTGTTATATAATTTTAGTCATTCTGGTGGGAACACCATGATACATCGTGGTTTAATTTGCATTGTTCGTTTCCCTGAAAACTAATGGTGTCAATTTCTTTTTCTTATGTCTATTTGGATACCCTCCTTTGAAAGTAACATTTTTTTTCTGCTTTTCTATTGGATTGTCTGACTTTTCTTATTGATTTGTAGATGTTCTTTCATGTCTTTACACAAATTGTAAAGAAAAAAAATGGTTTCAAAGAAACTCCAAAATTATACGATAAAAGACCTGAGTTATATCCCCAGCCTCTGAGGAATAGCTCTTGTTAAAGTTTTAGAAGTTCTGCTTTAGACCAACGGATAGAACTTTTATCTATACTCTGTTGGGTTTTGTTTGAATCTCACTTGAACAAGTGTCTTGAGAGTAATCACAGGTCTGTTTTTTGGCCCTCAAAGTCTCAAGGCATAATGATGACAAAAAGGATTTCCAGGCAGAAATGATGATAAAGTTGAGGTGAGATGCCAGAAATTGAGTGAACTCAGCCTAGTTTTGTAACTGCCACAGCAAAATTGTCCAGATGGTGACTTTTTTTTTTTACTCATAGTAAGAACTATATTTTATATCATGAGACAGCACACTCAAATATGACTGAAAAAAAATTCCTGAACCAGGATTTATCTTTATTACATGCTTATTTATTATGCCCTGATATGTTCTATGTATCCTATTTTATTCCATTTCATTGGTTTTTCATTTGTTTTTAAATGCTGGTTACAATCCACTAAGCTGATATCAAATAAGTGCTATTTGAGAAAACTGTCTTAGAGAACTTCTCAAACTGTAAATTATAGAGAATTCTCATTAAAATGTAGATTGTTTGAATAGGTCTGGGAGCCATTATTGGTATTAATATTATCATCAATATCATCACCACCAGAACCACTCAGCATAGACACAAATTGAAGGATAGATACCTGAGTAACTTGGGGTATCTGAAATTATCAATACCGTAGCATTTTTGACCAAATCTCTTCTTCTCCCTCATTCCTCACATGCATGGCACCCCTTAATGTGCCATTCCTTGCTGTGTCCAGATCATCTGAATCCAGCCAAATCACCCCTAGAGTTTATCTGGCTTACCAAGGAAAGGGTAAAGAATACTCTGTACAGATGGCCTCGGTCTCCTGTGTCCCAGAGCAGAGCTGTTCCAACTTTAAATTGCATAGACATTAAAATGCAGAGTCTTATTCACAGGTCTGGAGTAAGGCCTGAGGTTCTGCATCTATAACAAGTCCAGGAGATGCCAGGGCTATTAGTCCAAGTCCCGATCTGAGTACAAAATTCTTGAAGATAATAAAGCAGATAGTAAAGATTTTCAGATTCAAGGATTAATAAAAATGAAATGGTTAAACACAACCCTAATCTCCAAAGCTTTTGTAAGGCCAAAGACAGAAAGATTTCTAAGAAGTTAGTGCAAAGAATCACTGAAAATGGCTGATAGGATCCTGATTACAAAAAAAAAAGGAAAAAGAAAAAAGAGGCAAGGCCTAACGCAAGTGATGGACTAAGAAAAGTACCGAAGGATTGAGGTCTTGAGGTGCATGGAAGGCAGATTCTGAACAGAAGAGGGAGAAGAGAGGGTGGCTGTGACCACAAAAGCAATGTAAAAACCCAGGATGTTAGAGGTGAAATCTTTTTGACTAACACTGAGAAGCCAGCCAGGAAATTATAACGATACTCTGGAGATGAGGAAGTCAAAAGACTTTGAAGTCAACAACACTGCACTCTCAAAGGATAACAGCATCGAGGCTGGCAGCCAGACGGTGAGGTTACTGAGGACGCAGGGAATCTGCTCCAGGGTCTGGAAGTCAATTTTGACAAGGATGAGGAAAAGCTGGACTAGACAGAGCAGAGGCTTCTAAAGGAGAGTGAAAGTGACAGCACCACGATGCTAATGTTCTCACGGCTCCTTTGTACCCTAGGTGGGCAGAATCCTGCTGGATTTCTGCCCTGACTTGCTCCTTCACCCATGCCCACTCGGCTGCACAGCCTTACCACAGGTGAAAGCAAAGTAAGCCCCTCCTCCTCCTCCCAGCAGGGAAAAGGAATTAGGAGAAAGTGCAGTATCTGCTAAATTATTCTTTGAGAGAAATGGAATTGACAGGAAATGCCACTTTAGGCGAGGTAAAAGAAAAATAACTTTTAGAATAGGAATAGATTAAAAGAATAAAGCAACATACAAAAAAAAAATGTTGTGCTTGTATGTAATAAAGTGTTCCACAGGCCACAGAGAAAGGGATTATGAAAAGGTTAGATGGCTCCAAATGTTTCATGCTAAGCTGCTTATGGTAATAATAAGAGATTACAATGAGCCAGGCACTGGGCTAAGGGTTTTATAAATAGGATTACTATATAATTGATCAACCAGACCCAGAAAGTTTAGAGAGTGAAAGAGCATGCTAAAGATCATTAATCATATAAGAATGTGAATATTTTTTTATTGATCAACTTACTGGTTTTATTATATTAGGCTTATGAAAAAGTCCCATTCAAAATTATTTATATGTCATTAAAATAAATCTGAAATATATCCCTATACATAAAAGCAACATTAAAAGAAAAACTTCTTTATAACGATCCCTGAAATACTAAAAATCACATAACCAGAATAATTATTCTTAATGGATAACCATATACTTTGATCAGTTCCATATTTTTATGCCTCTAATATATCAGTTGTAATTTTCTGAAGACTGTATCGTTAAAATGTCTGATTAATTTTATTTTCCTTATAAAATTACCTGCAACATTTTTTAATGTCCATTTTAAAGTTCCTAAATTTGAAATTGTTGACATTTTCAATTAACTCTTCTCTGCAGGCCATGCTATTTTTTAAGAAAAATAACTCATTCTACTGTTGTAAAAGTACCTGGATAGATAAAAAGACTGTAAGTGGAGGTTATTTTCAATTCTAAGTTTTTCATATGGAGATTTATAAATGCTTCCATCTAGATATTTTGACAGGTACAGTCTTTAGCGCATATATATTTTTTTTTTCAATTTTTTTTTTTCAATTTGCATATGGGCAGGAGGCACCAGGGATCGAACTCCAGACCTCCAGCACGGCAGGTCGGAGCTCTGCCTGCTGAGACACAGCAGCCGCCCTTTAGCGTATATTTTGTCTATTAATATTTCTGAGAGGCAAAACTCATAAAATAAGTTTTAGCATACAATTTATTTGAAAATTAGACCTTCCTTCTTAGTTTCATTATATTATGATACAGAATATACATTTATCAAGTTAAAAAGTAGAGCTTCATCAAGAGGTTATTCCCACACACGAAAAAGATTCTTTCCATAAGTCAAAAGAATTCAGTCAAATCACAGATTTTCAAAATTAAATTTTGTATACAATCTGAGCTCTCAAATTTTTTTTTTCTGTTTCCTCCAGGATTTTATAAGAATCCATTTCAATGCTTTCCTAAAAGCTTTGCCTTTAATCATAGCAGTTTTCTAAAAGCTTTAAGCCCTGAAATTTTTTACTTTTCAATATGTTACATACTCTGACTAAAAGTTGCAAACTTCTTTTGAATAAAACTGCAACCAAAATTTAGATGTCTCATTAAAAATCAGTTGAATAGCATTGTAGGATTCTTGAATTGATCTACAAGCCAGTCTACAGGTCAGTCTTCCACAGCCTCAAATATTTTTAAATAATTGCAGTTGATCAAAAAAAGAAGGACCGCCATGCTGGAGCATTATTATTTTTTAATTAAATACCTGTTTCACATAAAAAATTTGTAGTTCAATTACTTTACCTGTGTGTATGCCTCTGTGTGTGTCTGCATATACCCGTACAATTTTATAACTTGTACATCTATTTTTATTGTTAGAATATTCTAGCTTGTTAAGACTCTTACGGACTTGTCAATTATTTTTGTACCACAACCAATTCCAAGTACATTTCTGCCCCATAAGTTTCTTGATTTTGTAAAACCATTGTTTCTACCATGACACTGTGCTCTTCCAAAAGTTGTGATCTTATCACCTCAAAAACAGATACCTTATTGTCAATATTGAATTTCTTGGCTATATTTACAAAAGCATTTGTAAGATCAGATTTGTCTCATTTGATAGAATTTGTATTATCTCTATTTAATTCAACATGGTGATTAAACTGTTATTGAAATTAACATAACCAGTTATGTATTTGAACCATCTGTGGTAGAAAGTATAATGCTCCCCCCCTAAAATGCCCATATCCTAATTCTTAGGACTTGGAAATATGTTCCCTTACATAGCAAAAGGGACTTGGAAGATACAATTAAGTGAAGGATTTTAAGATTGGGAAAAAAAATATCCTGGATATGTGGGTGGGCCCAGTATAATCATAGGGGTCATTATTGAATGGAGGTAACAATGTCAAAAAGACATATGACAACAGAAGCAGAGGTTGAAGTGATGTGGTTTGAATGGGCTATAAGCCCGTGTTCTCTAGCAGTTGGGAAAGGTAAGGAAACAGATTTCCCCATAAAACATTCACAAGGAGCACAGACCTGCCAGTGCATTGATTTTAGCCCTGTAAGACTTATTTTAGACTTCTGTGCTCACTAATGGTAAGATAATATATTTGTGTTATTTGCAGCCAATAAATTTGTGGTGATTTGTTATAGCAGCAATAAGAAACTACTGCAGTGTTGAACCATTAGCAATGTTCTTTTTAACAGTTTTTACCTTAATTTCCTTGTGTTCTTAGTTTCTAAGACTTAGTTTCTAACACTTAATTTCTAAGTGTTCTTAGAATTGAAAATGAATGAAAGCAATTTCAACGACAGACATTTGATCTAAATGAAAAGTCATACGTCACAGCAGCAAGTAAATGCACCTTCTGTAGATGTACATTCTAAATTATCCTTTCCAAGAACTGTCTTAAAATAACTATCAATTTTTGAAGTAAATGCTATTGCTTCTTTAGCAAATTTGGGTCTTCTAGTTTTCATGTATTAGCGATTTCAGTACACACATAGTGAGCGGTAAATGTGAAAAAAAAACTTTATGCAAATTATATGTTCATCATCAGATTTTTGGAGAAACAGAGGTTCAACACAATTTACTTTTGTCTTTTGGGGCCCATTGTTACAGAGTTTGTTGAAAAATAGTTTTTAAGTTTCTAAATTAAACCTAATCCATAATAATCCATATTTTCCCACTGTCTGCCAAGCGATCCCAAGCACTTTGAAGTCACCAACAGGTGCCTAGGCACAACTGACTTGCAACCAAATTATTGGCAGGGACATAAAAGTGTTGAAACCTCTTCCCCTGCCACCCCAGACTGGAAGGAGCTGGCTGTCCCCAGCCCACAGACTTCTGTGCACTTCAATTTTACCAGCAAAGCCTCATGCTTTCCTTGAAAGAAAGGAGTTAAATTGTATATAGAGAGGTGTCAGGAAAAAAAGAGCTACATTGTCCCCCTGGTCATCTTCAAAGTTAACCACAAGAGGAGACCATGGTAGAAGCATCAAGTACAGAGTGGCTGTCTACCAATTCCCTTGTGGCTTCTGTAATACCTCATTGCAAAGAGATGGGGTTGGGGTGGGGGGATGGGGAGGAGAGGAAAGGAAAGGTGAGAAAAATCTGGAGCCATGTTGGGCAATTGGGACCTATGACCACCCTATTTGTATTATCTTGTTGAATCCACAGAACAATTGTTCTAAGTTAATCTGCCCATCTTTGGGTAAGGATACAGAGACTGAGGGCCCACAGTTGTGACCAGTAGAAGCAGTTTTGAACCCAAGCTATCTTGCTGCAAGGGGAGTGCTCTGCCCATCTGCTGGATGCTTCATTTGGCCTCCAGCTTTTAGGAGTCCCTACTCCCAGCCTCTTTGCCAGGCCTTGCCTCCTGAATCAGTGACCTCCAGCCTGTGGTCTATTCTCTGTTTTCAAACATTTGACTTGTCTCTTCTCAGTTAGTGTTTTTTTATTTTTTGTTTTGTTTTGCTTTATCTCCACACCCCTTCGATCTGAATTAACTCAATTCACTTTCATACTGTCCAATCTCTTTAAAATGGTCTGATGTTTGTGGCGCTATTTTTTCACATTTTATTCAAATATTTCTTAATAGAACTTTGGGTACACTTTGGTCTTTCTGATATGAGCATCACAGATCTAGGCTTCTGCTGACTTACTTAGGATCACCACCAGGTCTCTAAGTAATTTGAAAGGTAGCTACAGCAAAGTTAGTATAGCATGACTCCAAAAAAAACATCAAATATCAACTACATAAGAACTAACTCAAAAGTAAGAAAAACTAGCTAGAAATACAACCTGTAAAATAAAAAGATGGAGAAGTTCAGATTGTGGGAGGGACAATCTGACAAAATCTTCTGATTTAAAGTAACAAACACCACAAATCTAATACTTTTATTCTATTTGAATAAAAGTATTATTCTATTTTATTCTATTCATTTTGCATGCTGTAGAAGGAAATTAGTTTCATCAATTTTCTATTTAACTACACTCACGTCTAGTGTGAGTTTGTGTGTTGTGATGCATTTGCACTTGAGTACCAACAATGAGCAAAGTGCTAATATTTGTTAAATTTATCAATGTTTCAAAGATCTAATTACTCCCTTCAACCACATATACTACACCTAACTTTATCCCTAGCATTATGCTAGCTCTACAGAAAAACATCCTTCCCTAGAGAAGCTTATAATTTAATTGAGAAAGAGAAAAATAACATAAGCTACTCTTATAATACTAAATTTAAAAAAATAAATAAATATATTCAGTAACTCTAATGCCTTAGACAGTTAATAGCCTGTGTGATAGCATGAAAGCTCTGGCAAGAGAGTTTCTCAAATGAGCTCAAATATTCCAGCTTGGTTTTTCTAAAAGGCAAAAATTATGCACGAGCAGCAAGACACATAAGCAATTTGTGCCCCAGTCTGTGCGAACAGCCGAATTCTTAGAATCCCTACACAATTTAACAGCTTCTTCTTATTTTGGCAGAGCCATAAACTGGGGAAGTCGAATATCATGCTTCCTGCTCCTTTTTGAATCCTTGGTAAATGGCAAGGTTGAGCATCCCAGTATAGAACACGTGATGCATTTCCCATTTTAGTAGGATCAAGACAGAATCTGCTTTCTAACAGTTGCCTGGGAAAATCCAGGCATATTTCTTAACAGACTACAGTATCAAAATAAAAGAACAACAAAAAAACCTGGCTACATTGTTTTATATCATTTCACCAATAGGTGGCACTGTGTGCAATGATATGGAACGAACAAGAACCTGCAAAAAAATACACTAGGAAAGACTTTATGGGGGGGGTTGGTGGAGGTGGGAGGACAGAGAGGACAGGAAAAAATAGCCCATCCTTTTTACCAGTGTCTTACTCCATAAATATTTTCCATAGTTTTATAAATATTTCTATCTTATATACTATTTTCTTTTTCTTCCTGAATGCCTTCCTTCACCAAAAATTGTTAGGGTAATCATTTAACCCAGTTTCACAACTATTAAATGAGCAGGTTGGAATATTTCAGGGGTAGAAAATTCAAGTGCCTGCTAGTGCCAGCCAGCTTTTTTAAATGAGTTCAGAGGGTCTGGTGCCAGAGGATAAGAAAGCTAATCAGTGTCATCCAAAATAATTCAGTTTTAAAAGTTTTTGTCTTCTGCTTAGTTTTGTCTTTAAACACACACACACAGCATATCAAAGCAAATGAGTCTTTGAGAACAAGCCTTGGTCTTCTTGGTTAGATGATGTCTGGAAGCAATTCCAGCTATAAACCATTCCAATGGATTTTACATTATCCTCAGAATATCTGTGTAAAGCCATACATGTATTTCTAATAAGTATATGCATTAATATGCATAATTCTAATATCTTGAGTCTCTGATAAATCCGTTCAAGCCTAATGTGAAACAAAGTAACACTGTCACCCTTGCACCAAAACACAGGAGGTTATGAAATTTAGAGACCATAAGATTCCCTGAGCATCCTACTTTTCCTATCTCAGGTCATGGCGTCACCATCCAATAGGTATTCCCAGTTAGAATTCTTGGAGGAATCTGTTAGATTCAATCTCCTTCACCTTCTGCATCTCATTAATCACTGAGCCTGGTCAATATTACCTCCACACTTTATCACTATTCTATCCAAATTTTTAATCCCCAAGACTAAAAACCGTAATTCAGATACTCATTATCCAGATATTATTCTTCCCCTACCCCAGCTAGAGCAGTGAGTGCCACGATTTAGGGGAAGAAAGTGTGGCTGGCTCGAGGAGGAAACAAGCCTGAGCAGTCGGACAAAGCAAACTATATTTGGGATATAAAGGCATGACCCATACTTATCTTTCCAGTACCATCCCTTGCATCTTACCTCAAAAATACCCCACATTTCCATCTTCATTTGCACAGAACTACTCACCTTGCAAGTTCCCCAGTCTGAATACCTTTGAATGCCTAGCAAATTCCTAGATATCCTTCTAGTTTAAGGTCAACTACTTTTTCCTCCACAAATTCTCCCCCAATTCTCCTAGATAAAAATAATAATTGCATATTCTGTGGTTGCACATTTGTACCTCACATAACATTCATCAAATCAATGTTTTTTACAGAAAGAGACTGTACTACTCATCTTTCATTCACTACTGAATTGTACCCGCAACAAATTGTTTCCAAAATCAATCTTGGATTTGACTCCTAGCTCTACTACTTACTATGCAACTGTGAGATGTTGAGCAAGTTAGCATACCTTTCTAAACTGCATTGACTTTTTACTAACAACAGATGCCACAGGACTGCTGAGAGGATCAAACGAGAAAATGCATTTAAAGCACTTATTGTAATGCTTGGCACATGTAACCCATTTCACCATCTTGGTTTTAACATCCTCATCTGCAAAATAATGGGCTTGGACTACAAGAGACATGTAATCCCTTCTAGCTCTAACATTATTTGACTCTGTGTCCTGATTAGGGAGAAAACATTTGACAGTGTTAAACAAATAGCTCTGTGCAGGCAGTGGAGTGGCAGTCAGTCACAAAAAAGTTATAATTTAACTGTGACCCAAACAGTTTTGAGATCTAGCTTCTAGGAAACATCTTTTATTAAAACAATAAAATACATAAATGCCTTATAAGTTGTTCCTCCTGTCATAGGCTTTCTTCCTCAACTTCCCTTCTAATACTTAAATTTACACATATTTATTTCCACAAGGAATTATTCTGACAAACAAAAGAGCAGCTTATTCATTACTTAAAATATCTGAAGATCATCGTGGGACTCAGAGAGCCAAACTGGGTTTGGCTAAGTTTGTATCCTAATTGCCCTAAACCTCAATTACCCTGTCCTAACACACACACACACACACACACACACACACACACGAACACATCAATCTATCAACTTCCATCAGATATCCTGGATTTTCATAGTTTTTTAAGTTCCCTTGTTTCTACAACCACAAATTCTCTAAAAGTTCTAAGCTATGTCTTTTTTGTTTTGGTTTGGTGTTTCATAAGAATTCCCTTGATTTGGCCCAGGAGGCTTGAATGATGGGAAGAAATGAATCAGGGAGCCGCTATACATGCCAGCAAAACTACTTTTGGTAAAACAATTTCTCCCATGGTCATAATAAATGTAAATTTTCATTCAAAGGAAGAAGTGTTCTGGTTAAAGCTCTTTCTACAGGTAAAAGACATTGGTAAAATACTACCATTTTTGTTCAAATTAAAGAGTTCGCTATGCAAAAATACCACAAGTGACACTTTGAGAATTTTATCCTTTACTCCACATTTTCACTCATTGAAAAACATCATTCAGCTGAGCACCTACATGCCTGGAACTGGGCTGCAGGTAGCTTACAGACCAGTGGCAATATAGATGTGTAAGCAATTACAGCTCCTACAGACCAGTGGCAATAAAGACGTGTAAGCAATTACAGCTCCTACGGTTTCATGAATGACATTCCAAACTGCAATTTCCAAACTTCATCACTGGATAAAGAGAAATGTCCTGAACCATTTAGATACAGCCCTTTGCAGCAGTGAATTGAATATGTATTTGGTAAATTATGAAGGAATACAGAGACCATCTTTCTTATTTTGAAAAAATATATAGGCAATATAATAATTCAAAGTGAGGAAATCCAGACCCATATGACCTAACTTATATTCAAAATATTCTTGCCCCCAATTTACTGTCAAGATACTAAGATTTTTTTAATACTCACATTTTATAATTAGTAACAAATGAACGTGGAGTTAACACTGGATATATAGATAGGTAGGTAGAGTGGAAGGTGGTATACAGTGAATATGAGTAAGAAAACGTTCAATGTTATTGTGGCTGTGAAAAATAGAAAAGAGCTCTATTCATAGAACATGAAGCAGTTCATCTGTTTACACCCTGATGTACAAGAATTAAAGAAAAATAAGTACCAACTCAGTGAATTTGTAAATCTGGATTACTCTGTGGCCAAGTACTTGAAAGCTATACGATATAACTAACATGTCCTCAACTCTTTCTCTTCAAATTTAGGCTGAAAGTGGTAGCAACCAAAAGATTAATGGAGAAATCTAAGGAACTATGATAAATTCTAGGTTTAAGTAACATTTGGGAAGCAGCTGATTTTGGTTCCTATTTTTAAAATACTGATTAGTGTTACCACTAAAAACAAATAATGCAGGCATGTCTGTTATAATGACATATAGGCATTCCAAAAAACTTGCATCCAATATAATTGCACAGTAAAAATACTAGAGCCTGTGAGTAAAGTAGATCATTCAAAAGTTATAGAACATTGAAACCAAAACACTAACAAAGATGATGACAATCTCAATAAAAATACTAGCACAGTTAAATCTCCACTGACACTTAAGAGTCCATTGCCAGGCCATCCAATGCAGCTTTCTGTCATGGAGATCACGTATTTTTTTTTCTCTTTCAAGATGATATTCCGTGAATATTGTGCTTTTAATTGGAGACCATTTTCATAAAAATTAAAAATATGATCCAATAGTAGTCTTCTACAACAACCTTTTTGCCCCCTTAAACACAGAACAAATGTTTGTTTATCTTCTTTATCTGTACTTGCAGCTTCCTCAGAAGCTTGACACGGTGGAAAATGAAGAGCACCAGCTCTTAAAGCCGCTGAACCATCCCTTCCTGCACTAAAGAAAGGAATTTTCTAAGACTTTCTATTTAATTATGAAAAGGCTTGTCTCTCATCAATTCTATATACTACTGACCATTCCACATTTTATCAATCATGTGTGAGCTAGTTATTAGTAAGAGAACATATGTAATAGCAGAATAGACTAGACCAGAATAATGTATTCCAGACATAAGAGTTTTTAAATCTAAAATGGATTGGACAACTTTAAAAAGCTATTCATCATAATAACAAAGTCAAATGACATCTTGCATACAAGATACTCCTCTGAGTGACATTTAACATGCTGAAGCTTCCAAAACAGTTAACAGATGCGTGTGATAAGAAATGGATTTTTAGAATTATTGATCTTGCAAATAGCTAAAAAAATAAATAAATAAAAGCAGGCACCTTATTAGAAGAATGGGACATGTGAAATGTGCTTGATTTATTTTAGGACTTAAATATGCGATACTAATAATGTACAAAACTGTGAGCCTATTTCTATCAAAAGGCAACAAGTCTGAGCACCTATAGCTGCCATACCTAGACCTAAAAAGGGCAGCCTCGTGTTGGTGGATGAGGCAGGTGGGCTGACTGTTCTCTCCTGGAAAGGAGGTTGCTCAACATACACAACTTCTCACTAGCGAGCTCGTGGCTAGAGACCAACGCAGGGCCAGGTCACCTGGCAGAACCTGGATACCACTTCTCAAAGAAAGATCCAGCCTTAAGGGTAGCTCAGTGGGAGAATTCTCGACTGGCATGCAGGAGACCCAGGCTTCATCCTGGAACCTGCACATGAAAAAAAAAAATCTTTCTCTTTAAAAAAAAAAAAAAAAAGATCCCATTCTACCGGGCAGAGAAGTAATTTAACTAACCACAAGGTTATGTTATTTTAAAAAACAAAATCAAGTCCTTTTATAGTTGCACAATGAAATAGTAGACCATTGAAATGACATGTTATCTGGCCTTTGTTTTAAAGTGTTCAGGCAAAAAGAAATATACAAAGGTAAGGAGAAACGATAAAACATTAGAAAAATATTGACAGTCATTGAAGCTGAGTGGTAAGTACATGGCAGCGGCGGGGGTGGTGGTCATTATACTATTCTCTCTATTTTTGTGTATTTGCAAATGTCAATATCCAGAATAAAAACAAACAAACAAACATAAGGAATGCCAAATCCATTCTGTTCAGCAGAGTGAATATTACATTTGCAAATATATAAATAAATAAACAAAATGATAATAAAAATCTCTGGTCATTTGTTGAGTTTATTGAATTCCCATAGTTTAAAAATTTATTGTCAAGATACGTATTTATGACTCCTCCTGAAATCAAGTTCTGAGAAAATTTCATTAAGCTAAAGTGTCATATGCTATATAAGTATTGTCTCAAATGCATGCACATGCAAAGCATTTTAAGTGTGGTTAACAAAATGAATCTAACAACCACTATGGATAAAATGCAGTTATCTAAGAAAATCTGAAAGTCCTTATTATAAACATTCATCTTTCAAAGTACTTCAAGTTTTTTTTAGTTTTAGTAAACTCAGGAAAGTTTTACTCTGGCAATGTTGGTCTTGAAATGAATATTATTAATTTAACTCTTAGTTACTAGGCAAAGACACAGAAGCCAAGAATATACTCCTCTGTACTCTGGGTTCTTTTCATATGTAGGCACAATGACAACACTTAGTCAATCTGCACCGACAATCCAGAAAAGTGAGCCCATCATTTTCAATGGATATTATGTAATTATCATTTTAAAAACATTTTTTTAAAACTTGGAGAGTGCTCTGATTTTCCTGGTATTTCAGGCATCTTCTGACATATACTTATGATTCCTGCTGAAATCCCATGTGCAGACTGTTTGGTAAGTAATATGGACTGGTTAACGCAATAATTCCTTAATAAAAATTAATGACAAGAAAGAAAAAAATTCTTTATCCCAATGTTAAACAATGAAATTATAAGCACAGGTGCCAAGCTTTTGCTCAGTAGGGATCCATATCAGAAATAAAAACAGGGACAATATCCTTTTTACAAAGTCAACAATTTACTGCTTGTCACAGACAAGGACGCAAGCTTATACTAATTGCTGACTATGGATCCAAGGGAGGGATATAAAGGAAACAGAATTTGAAATGGATAGGGGTCAAAGTTGACTAAGAAGTATTATACCACCTATACTTTTGTTGATTTCATTGAAAATTAAGTAAAAGCATGATATTTCCATTGAGAATGTTCAATGTTCATTCATCAAATGTTTGTGTGTGGGTCACTGGCAGTACATCATGCCCATGTCATGAATAATTCCTTCTCTTTGTTCAACAGTCATCACTCAATTAACAGCCTTGGGGAAGGGGCAGAGGTGGGAAATTATACAAAATAGAACAGGGAGATTTGCTGAAAAGTAATCTTTGTTGACTCTCCTACAAGATGACAGTTACTGAAAAACAGAGCACAAGGTGAAAGAAACTGACTTGTTTTCAAATTGTAAAAGTCTACACATATCTAACCCTACACTTAAATTTCTGTCTGGAAAAGTTTTGGTGTGGAAATTGGTTGGGGAGGGTTCTAGTTTGCTAGCTGCCGGAATGCAATAAATATACCAGAAATGGAATGGCTTTTTAAAAAGGGAATTTAATAAGTTTCTAGATTACAGTTCTAAGGCCGAGAAAATGTCCCAGTTAAAGCAAATCTTTAGAAATGTCCAATCTAAGGCATCCAGGGAAAGATACCTTGATTCAAGAAGGCCGATGAAGTTCAGGGTTTCTCTTTCATCTGGAAAAGCACATGGCAAACACGGCATCATCTACCAGCTTTCTCTCCTGGCTTCCTGTTTCATGAAACTCCCCAGGAGGCATTTCTTTTCTTCATCTCCAAAGGTTGCTGGCTGGTGGACTCTGCTTCTCATGGCTCTGTCATTCTCTGCTCTCTCAGAATCTCCCTTTTGTAGGATTCCAGTAAAGTTATCAAGACCCACCTACAATGGGTGGAGAAATGTCTCCACCTAATCCAATTTAACAACCATTCTTGATTGAGTCACATCTCCAGGGAGATGATCTAATTACAGTTTCAAACATACAGTACTGAATAGGGATTAGAAGAAACAGCTGCCTTTTACAAAATGGGATTTGGATTAAAATATGACTTTTCTAGGTCCTTTCAAACCAGCACAGGAATGGTTCATACATATTTTTTCTCCTTTTAAATTCATTCATTTTTTTTTCTCCTTTTAAATTTCCTGCAGCTTGAAAAATGCAACATGCAAACTCACAATCTCCCATTTGTAACATCCCTGCCTTTCCTGCTGCATTCATTTCTGATCTCTGCAACAGGATTTTGACTCCAGTGGGGAGACAAGCAGCAGGAGAAAATGAACTCTTAATTGAAAGCAAAAGTTAGCTTAAACACTGACAGTAAAAGCTAAAGAAATTAACAAAATGGATGCTTTCAGCATAGGGCAATTTGAAGGGAAAAATAAGAAAGATCAAAAGTCAGAAATAGTCAAGGTCACAGCAGGCATGACTCAAATTCACGTGGATAAAATAAACATTTATTAATCACAGACTGTGCCAGGCTCGTGCAATATACTGTCAAGGAATATTTAACGTTTATCCTGCTTTTTGTAATTTTCAGAGCTTCAGTGTGTCTCACAATTATTTCTATGAATTTTTATTTCCACTTTGCAGATGAAGCAATTGAGCCTCCAACGAGGTTAAGCGGTTCAATATTATGCAGTAAGTAAGAGACAGAACAGGAATTCATATTTATGCCTTCTGACTCCCAGTACAATGCTCTTTCTGTACTGTGGTGCCTTATTTCATCTTCACTTTTAAAACCATTGCTGTTGACACTTATACAGATAACTATGATAGATTATACTTATTATATACTTTTATCTTATATTATTATGTAAGTATTATATTATTATATAAGTATTATATATTTAGTATGTGTATATTATGCTAGGCCCTCTGTTAAATACAGCTTCTACACTGAATCTGTTACCTAATGAAATCATCTCAACAACCGAATGAGTTAGGTATCATTCTTCTCATACATAAAAATGAATTAATTGAGACTCACAAAGTCAAGTATATTACATTGTTCAAGATAGCTCAAGATCCCTCAGTCAATAAGTAGCAGAGCCCAAGGTTCAAATCAACTGTCAGATTCTGGAACTTGTATCCATGGCCATTATCAAGTATTCCCAAACTTGCCTGATGAAAACACTCACCTGGGTATTATGAAAAACATACATTTTCAGGTTCTTGCTCCTGGTCAGCCATGGAGCCCAAGAATGTGAATTCTGAACAAGCTTTGGCCAAATTTACACAAACCTTTGGCAAGTTGGGAAAAAGTTCTCTAGGTTGACATTTTAAAATTTCAACTCCCCTAACTTATCTCTAACTAGTCAGGGGATGGCAAACTTTTTCTGTAAGGGACCAGATGGAAACAATTTAGGCTTTGGCGGCCATACAGTTTCTGTGGCAAATACTCATCCTACTGCTGTAGCATGAAAAAAGCCATAGACAGCGTGCTAATGAATGGGTACAGACGCATTCCAATAACTCAGTTCACTGAGATATGAATTTCATACAATATTTACACATCATGAAATGTTATTCTTTTGTTTTTTCCAACCATTTGAAAATGTAAAACCATTCAGAGATCACAGGCCTTATAAAAACAGGTGGACTGAGGTGCACAGGTGATTCAGTGGTAGAATGCTCACCTGTCATGTGGAGACCCGGGTTCGATTCCCAGCCCAGACACCCCCCAAAAAATAAAACTAAATATTAAAAAGACTGTTAAACACTAGGTGGGCTGGATTTGGCCTGCAGGCAGTTGTTTGTTCACATCTAAGCTAGCCCCCATTCTCTCAGAGATTTGTTCCAGCTGGAACAGAGTTGATGGAAAACGCTTTACCCAACTTCCCTCTTCCAACATTTCCAATTATGTCCCCAATCATTTTTTCCCTCCCAGTTCCTGCCTCCCTACCCTGATGCCCGGATACTATTTCATTTTAAATTCTAGATACAAAAGAATATTCCTCTAACAATCTTATAAACTGTGCCTTGAGGTCTTTTGAGGGATAAACTAATAAACAAAACCACATTTACTATAAATAAACGTATTATAAGGAATAAGGATCTCTTACAAACTATTTAAGACCATATCTCCATGATCATAAATGGATTTTATCATTTCAGTGGCTCATTACTGTAAACATTAAGCTTAAGGATTTTAAGAGAGGATCATTTGGCAGGCAACCATCAAAGTTCATGGCACTCAGAATTGGCATGCATCTCTGCATGTCAAGAAACCTTTGTCTTACAGTTTTAATCAATGTATAATCACATCCTTTTGACTTTGCACTTCACTGAGCCCTTTTCTAACAAGATATCCCTAACTTTCTCTTTTCCAAAAAAGCCTTTCTTGAGTTTCTTTCTAATGGAAAACACAATTTTAGACTACGAGGTGAATAAATATTTTATTCACGAGATACTTAGTACTCTTCATCATCTGTAGATTTTTTCTATTTTATTTCAGTTACTTTCTAAGATACACACTTTTTATTTACTGAGGAGAAATATTATGCAGGTGTATTACACCTTAAAACTAAAAAAGCATGTTTGAAACACCTGTTTCTATTTCAAGACCTTGCTATAATTTTGCGAATGGAATTGAGCACGCCCTCTGGGAAACTCAGTGACTCTTACAGACTTCCATGGCTAAAAGGGATCTTGGAATCACCTAATCTAACTCTTCTCCCATTTTGTGTTTGATTCACAATCTTCCTAAAGGTATTACTCAGCAAATGCTTAAATATTTTCTATGGGAGGGAGCTTGGTAATTACTAAATATCAACATATTTAATCAACCATGTTAAGTATTCCTTCCTCATTGTAAGTTTTAATTCTCTCCCTGTAACTTTTTCCCAGTTGCATTTTTGGCACAAAACTCCCAAAGATAAGTTAATGACATCAGATAATCTATTCAGAAATGCTAATGGTGTGTGAGTGTGTATGTGCAATTCTATATTCTATGATAAGTAGAAAGTCTTTTGGCTAAATAAATCAGGAAAACAGCCAATAATTATGCCTACCTCTGAGCCATGTAGGTACTCTGGTTTCAGACTGCCTAAAGATTGAATTATAGATTGAGAGAGGCAAGGAAAAATCTGGTCTGAATCAAATTGGGCTCACGGACGAATACATCTGGTTAAGAAACTACCTTTTTTCCTGTCTGGTTTAGAACTCCAGTGTCTGATGTCTCATACCAGGCATGTGAGATTTTCTTAAACATAAAATTTGAAGTAGATTTCAGAGGATAAACTTGGACTTCCATGTAAAGATTGTAAACAGGAATGTCAAGAGGTCTGAGTAAATAAACAAAACAAAACAAAACAAAAAAACCTATTTAGGTGGGATCTTTTGATTAAATTGTTTCCATGGAGATGTGACTCACTCAATTGTGGGTGGCACCTTTTGATAGGTGGTTTCCATGGAGATGTGTGTCCACCTATTCAAGATGAGTCTTAATCCCACTTACTGGAGTCTTTTTAAGAGGGAACTATTTTGGAAAAAGCTCAGAGTTGACACAGACAGAGATGTTTGGAGATGCAAAAAGAAAACGCCCCTGGGGAAGCTGTTTGAAACTAGAAGCCAAAGGACCTGCAGATACAAGCTGCATGATTTCCTAGCTGACAGAGGTGTTCCAGATGCCATCGGCCTTTCTTGAGTCAAGGTATCTTTCTATGGATGCCTTAGTTTGGACATTTTATGGTCTTAGAACTACAAATTTGTAACTTAACAATCTCCTTTATAAAAGCCAACCCATTTCTGGGATATTGCATTCCAGCAGCACTAGCCAACCAAAACAATGACCATTCTGAAAAATCTCCAAGAAAAATTCCCTTGTAAACTAGGTTGAATAGACAAAATAACTCAGACAAAGACATCTTATGTGACCCCAGGAACTCCTGATTCAGATCCTAATGCTGGTCCAGCTAGCCAGAAAATCATCTAGAAAATTTACATACAAACATAGAGCCCTATAGTGATCAAAGGCTGCAGATTCAACCATATAATAAAACGTATACTCTGAGGCTATTTTCTGTGCCTCAGTTTCTCATATGTAAAATGGCAATGACAGTCTCAGCCACTATATAGGGATGCTATGTAGGTTTAATGAGTTAATATATGTAAAGTTTATAGAACAGTACCTAGCACAGAGTAAATGTAAACAAATGTTACTTATGACCAATACAACACAGCACTATATTAACTTTTACCAGATTAAGCTGTAATTGTTGATTTTTGTGTTTGTTGCCAACTTTAAGTTCTTTGTGTTAATTACTGATTTAATTACTGTGTCCACTTAGAAACCTCCAAAAATATTGAATGCAGCAGATCTTCAACAAATTTTTTTTATAATCCTTTTGTTGGGAACTTGCTTTTTAGATCATTTGTTTTTTCCTATAAAAATGTTGATCTGTCAAAATAGCAAGAGTGATTTGAGATTTCATAATATATCTAATAAATTCTGGAATCTAAAGTTTTGCTTTAATCACTGAGGGAAGAATATGCCAAATCATACAAGTAGCCCAGGATAATTTCTCCTTGACTACCTAAATTAAAAGACTCACATTAAAATAAGACAGTAAGCAGTAGTGAGTAAGTCTAGAAAGTGGCATGCTATTAGGCTCCTGCAAAAGCAATCTCTTTCAATTAATGAATCTCCAGGACTATTTCCTCAGTAATTTGCATAGAATTTTAAATTTCATTTTTAGATTGGACAGTTAAACAGAGAGCATTTTGTAAATGTATCCAAGCATGATTTTAGCCAGGGAACTGCCAAACAAAGCTCAACCAGACAACAGAAATCTATGCTATGGAATACAAACACAGTGGTCATGGGGCATCATAGTCTCACACCCTGGTAGGGCTACATCTAGTTCTTTCCATGTGCCTCATTGCTAAATTTAAAGATGTGATCTGATTTGAGGTCTGACTGGATTCACATAACAGTGAACGTATTAACGACAGGGCTTTACTCACTTTGCAAAATTTCTTGGAAAATGTTAAAGCTTCTAGCTTAAATGATGAAATACCAAGCTGCTTGCCACTTTCATGGCAAAGAACTTGGAGGGCTCTGCAGGTGCCCTGGAGTTCCAGAGGAGCCTAATTGGTATTTGGGGTGCCAGTGGTTCTGCAAACAGGACAGGCAGGCTAGGAACAACTTCACTTGGGTGTGTGCTGAGGAACCACCTCAAGGAAAGCATTGGCTATGGGGAGAGCCACACACAGTACAATCCACTATCAAAACCTTAGTTACCAATCACTTTGTTGAACTTCTGACAGATATAAAACTCAGCAGAGTGTGCTATAAATGAAGGTTCCAGGAGTTATTCCAAAAAGGAATGCCAGTTTGAAACTATTATGGACCCCAGAAAAGCCATGTTTTAATCCTGATCCAATCCTGTGGGGCCAGACCTATTGTTTAGGGTGGGAAAATCTGACTGGATTATTTCCATGCAGATGTGACACACCCAGTTGTGGGTGTGGCCTTTTGATTAGTTGGAGACGTCACTCCGCCCATTCAAAGTGGGTCTTGATTAGTTTACTGGAGTCCTTTAAAAGGAGAAACCTCAGATATAGATGCTTGGAGAACAGCTGCTTCAGAGCTGACAGGCAGCAACATTTGGAGATGAAGAAAGAAAATGCTCCCAGGGAAGTTGTTTAAAATGAAAAGCCAAAGATGCTAGCAGATGCCAGCCACACATCTTCCCAACTGACAGAGGTGTTCTGGATTCATTGGCCTTTCTTGAGTCAAGGTACCTTTTCCTGGATACCTTAGTTTGGAAATTTTTATGGCCTTAGTACTATAAACTTGCAACTTAATAAATTCCCTTTTTAAGCCTTAATAAATTCCCCTTTTAAATGGAACCCAGTTCCATTTCTGGTATGTTGCATTCTGGCAGCATTAGCAAACCAAAACAAGGAGTTTAGGAACTGGGTCCCAAATGGCACTGTTTCAAGGACCAAGTGACAGATGATGACATGGTCAGGGTAGGGGAGTCTTCCCATTTCTGCAGGAGTATAATATGTCTGTACTGCAGACAGTCCCTGAAGGGAGAGTTATGCTGTGTGCTCTGGAACTTTGGGGACCCCTGCAGACACTGATCAGGCAGGCAAGTTTGATCTCACAGATGATGACCCACACAGTGAGGAGATGCCTTTCACAAGCACTTTTAGATAGCTGACATCCTTCATCCAAGAAAGGCCATGAGCAGGTGTGAAAAGACTGGACAGCGCACACGTAGGACAGCCCTGAGTGGTTGAGGAGGTTCAGCAGTAAAATAGGATATTCACATTACTGTAACTTTATTTCTGTCTTCAGATAAATACAACTTCAGACTTTGGGGGTTCAACAAGGGATGTTATGAGAATTCTTTTGTCAACACTAGAATTCTAGAAGCACAAAGTTCTCAAAAACCAGGCAGCACCCTCCCTATTCAACTTTCTTTTACACTCTTAACACCCATTTAGCATCTGAATGATAAGTCCCTCACTGTCACTGCACATGTGCTCAGAGTATTTAGTTCTTTTCTCATTATTTCCTTTTCACCTGCAATGTTCTTCTACTCTGTACCCCCAAGAGACAGCAGACTCATTTTTCAAAGCTCTACTAAACTAGGTTTCTTTCTTCCAGAATAACTGACCCAACGCTTCTTTCTTACTGATAAATCAAAATGCTTTTTCATAGCCACACAGTATATTTAAAGATTCTCTTCAAAAAATTATTTAATAGGAGCCCACAAAGACATGTTGAAGCATTACAAGACCATGCAAAGACAATGCCGTCTCTCAAAACGAAGCAGAACATCTTTAATTTCTAACTAACAATTAGGGACCCCTTAAGGAAGAGAAGTGGGGGGTGGGAGTAGTTTATTCTTGATTTTATCTGTTGTTAAGTCTACCTACCCCTTTCTTATATCATTTGGAGTTTGTGTGTGTGTCTGTGTGTGTGTCAGTGTATGTGTCTGTGTTTTCTCAGGCTTTTAATCTACTGTGGATTTTCTATGAAGGATGGTTTCAAAATTGATAAAACCAAACAAGAATCAGTACTAATCACAACAGGGCAGAAGGATTCTTAATTTGGCTGTATGCAATGTGTTTTCTTGCACATCAAAACCAAATAAACGAAAACTTTAGTGAAGCTTCTGCTATTGCTATTGTAGCAAAATTGTGTTAAACAGGTGTCTATTCTAAAGTGGACATACAAATCACGTTAAGTTCTGGCAATTAATGTTTGGTGACAATTGAACAATGTCTTTGGCAATGAAAAGGATAATAGCTTGAATGATTCAAAACAGGAGTTAGCTGATTCGTGAAATGAAATTATGAAAACTGAACCAAGCATTAACATATAACCAGAAGAATTATTAGACATTTTTTAAAAAGGTATACTAATTCACATACTACCAAATTCAGTCTTACTAATGGGCCTACCACATACCCTGTCCCTGTCAGTCTCTCACAGCAAAAATAAGAACAAAATAATACATTTCATTCAATACTCCCCAAATTTCCCAAAACCCTCTGAAGAAGATTCAATTATATTATCCCCCATTTCACATGATGAAGAAACTGAGTCTTGGAAACAATTTTCCTAATGTCACACATCCGGAAGGCACATGGCAGAACAGAAATTTGAACCTGGGTACTCTGATTCCAGAGAAGTGCTTGTAACTGCTGCACTCTAATGTGAATAGGGAGAACCCCCAAATGCCATGTAACTTTTGGGGGACATCACAGGCTAGGGTGGCATCATGGTGAGAAAAGAGATGAGTAGTAAAGAAAGAAGAGGTGATAATGCAATTATGTCTTCAACTCATAAACTGTTACAGCAGAAAGGAATATTTTAGACTGCAGTTTCCAATCACTTTACTAGGATGATCTTAATGCTTCTTAAGAAGAAGGTAAATTTGCTCGAAACCACAACTAAGTGCAGATTCAAGAAGAGTTCATTTGGATCCTTGTGCCTTGTCAAAAATGTCAGTGGAAATTGGGTATTTATTCTTGGAAAGAGGCTATCCTTAGCCTGTTGACCAGAAATCTCCATTTTTAGTTAATATAAAAGGAAAAATACATCATTATTGTTAAGAAATTAAATAAATTATAGTGAAATTGAACAGTAAAGGAGATAGTTCACCGAGTTCTTGAACGCAAATGGAAGGTACAATGCTTAGATTAGATTTCTAAAGTCAGGCTTGAGCTAAAGGAATCCAGGCTAAACAAGGACTCAGTTTTTACATTTCTGCCAAGATTTACAAATGCTAGCCTGTTTCAATATGCTCTCTTTGAGAGGACATAATAGCTAAAAGCTCCTGGAAATACTAAATCAAGTTAACCATTCAAAACAGGCCTATACTGGAGAAGAGTAAGTCAGATGCATATCAATTTATTCTTCATTTCATAGCTTTATTTAATGCTTTTCCTCCTTAAGAGCATATAGTGATACATAATATGGCGAAAATAAAGTTATAGAAAATATATAACTCTTTCTACTTGCATTTATTATTTTTATACTTGTAAATGAAGTTCTATCAGGGAGCATGAAAAATCTAGACATGACATCAGAAATGTTCCATCCATCACTTAGCCAGTGCTGAGAGTACCTCATCTTTGTTTCTATAAAGCGCTTTTCAATTCTAGTCTGAGAAGGTAAATTTTAAAAGAAAACTCTCCTGCTACCTGAACAAAAACATAATTATTTCTTTCTGAATTTTTGTGAATCATCATGGAAATCTTCCCACAAATCTCTTATATTTCTTATTCTGTCTTCATCAACTCCCCATAGCAGGTACAAAAACAAAATGAGGGCCCTCATCTAAAACGTTTATAATGATTCAGGCAAAATAGGCTGTGTCTAATATGAATGTCCTAAGCTTCTCTAATAGAATGAGCATTTCATATACATTTAAAAGACATTTCAAGAATTATTCATTTCTTTCACCATTTCCTTTGAAGGTAACTAAGTGTCTGTTTACACAAACAAAGTTGGCATTTTAAAGCCTGCATTGGAACAGTCATGTTTGGGTAAATGAAAAAAAACAACAACAACTATAATTCTAGGCTTATTCATTTTTTTCTCCAATGATATACGAAAGAGCATATTATATCACAGGTGTCTTCTGTTCCTGCTGTGGTGATCACGGAACTAGGGAGCTAAACGGAGTCTGTCTCTTCCGTGGTCCTTGAGAGATGCAATGTGCAGGGCCGCGACAACGACATACGCCGAAGGGTAACATGAGTGGGGAGTCCGTTTAAGCTGTTGCTATTTTGGGGTTGTTTGTTACTGCAGCATAACCTAGTCTATTTTAACTCAAACAAGATGATTGCTAATTTTTAAGAGATTTCAAAAGTGTGAAGCTAAAATGTCAAAAAAGGAATTTCCCAAGCAGGATTTTTAAAACACATAACCTAAAGAATGTGTGGAGGTGTTACTTAATGCACTTTGGACTTTGACAGACACAACCCAAAATACAGTCTGAAATAACCTGGAGTGTATGTGTGCGTGTGTGTGCGAGCACGCATAGACCTGCACCAGACCCACACATGGCTTCACCTTCCCTTTTGCAATGATTACTGTGCTTTTCTTATCTGATTTGTTGTCCTGGTCTTGGGACCTGGGTGATTGCTTTCTAAATCATAACAGCAGAGCTCTTCTTTCTATTTCAACGCTTATGTGGTTCTTTGTTATACCTTAGGAAAGTGCATTTCTAGTTAGTTCCTTAGCTTGTGTGTGTATGTATACAAATACGTATCCTGTTTGCTCAAAACAAAAGGTTTTTAATTCATTAAAACAACAATTCAAATAATGTTCCTGATCTATTTTTAAAGGTGAGACTGCAACTAGGAATTAGCTGTGTGTATATCATGTCAGTGCTGAAACATCTGTTCAGAAATTGTGATTCTAAATCTCTACCACTGAACGATAATGCTATGAAATATTATTGGTAACATTATAGCAGCTAATTGTTATTGAGAAGCTAAAAGTTATCAAGCAGCCAAAAGTTAATGCCGGATTTGTTCCATTGTACTTAATCCTCACCACAACCCTATGAGGTCAGAGCTACTGCTATCTATTAGAGTAAACTGAGGCACAGAAGGGTTGCATAACTTGCTGACGATGACATTGATTATAACTGGTAGAAACAGGATTTGAGCTCAGGCAGACTGGCTCTGCAGAGTCTGTTTCTCAGCTTAGAATAGTTATCATTTGCGATCTCGTATGCCTTGGTGTCCCCCCAAAATATACGCTTAGGTCCTCAATTCTAGTGTTAATCAATGTGGTCCCATTTGGAAATGGGATCTTTGAAGATGCCATGCATTAAGATGAGGCCAGACTGGTTTAGAGCAGGCCCTAATCCAAAATGACTGGTGTCCTTAAAAGGCGAGGAAATGTGGACACAAGTAGCAGGAGACATACAGAGGGAGAAGACGGTCATGTGACAGAGGCAGAGACTGAGTTATGCCACAAGCTGCCCCTAGAACCCAACGGACTTCCGAGGAAGTACAGCCCTGCAGACACTGATTCACACCTCTACCCCACAGGACGGTGAGAGAATAAATTTCTGCTGTTTTTCGTCACCTAGATCGCGGTACTCTGTCACAGCAGCCCTCGGGTACTAATAAACTCACCTGAAAGACAGCAATAACATTACCCTTTTCACAGCTTTCTGAACGGACTCAATAACAGAATAAAGGTCAAAGCCCTTCATAAGTTAGCAGGTACACATGCTGAAATCCATGCTGAAGACTTATTTCCTTCCACCTGCACAGGATTTTTTTTTTAACTGAAATCTTTGCTAAAATGTAAGAACTCGAATTAGGAGATCCTTGTAAAAATCTGATACGTTCGGCTTCTGTTGCAAAATCAGAATAGGTGTGATGCTGGCCCTTTCTTCCCAGGTAGCAAGAACTGGCCAGAGCAGAGAAGCAGCTGCCCACTGCATCAGGGCAACAGCCCTGCGCCCACCGCAGGCCCTGCCCCACCCGCCATGGTCATTTACCCCCACAGGTACCTGACACAGGCCAGTGTCCATGCAGACTGCGATTCAAACGCGCCATTCTAGGCTAGGCATGTCCCCTCGCACGTGTGCTCTGAAAGCGTGGCCATTATCACACTAGAGGTACCCAACGCCTCTGGAGAGTCTCTGTTGGTCCAGACTCAAGTTTCACGAAGAAAAATATAGGCATGTTGCAAAGAGACTATTTTTGACAAGAATATCAACAGTTCCAGAAAACACTTCAGGGACTGATTATGAAAAGAATATGATTTCTCCCCCCCTCTTTGCTTCTGAGATAACTCCCACTTTACCTCCTCTCCCAGCACAAAGGACGCATCATTGCCAGGTTCACTGCCAAAGTTCATTGGCAGTAGTCAGGAGGGGACCTTGAGATCTTCTTTTTTGAAAAAGGTTTAGAAGAAGCCTCAATCTTTCATAAGCATCCCATCCGTTACAGGTCCTGCGGCCACATGCCTTGTCATGGAGCCCACCAGGGCTATGCCTGGCTAACCAAGCCCCCCAGTAAAACCACTCCCCCCCGTTCATCCAGAGGGCAAGTCAGAGTAGCATAAAAACTAAGAGCCTGGACTTGGCCATATGACAGACCTAGATCCAAAACCTCTGGGGTGACCCTGTTTGGTGGGCTTCCTGGTCACGTTTCTTCATCTGTAAAATGAGCTTAGTTCTACTTACCTCATAGAGTTTTCAATGTGAGCCTAAATAAAGCCCTTTATGTCTGGTACATAATGAGCATATACTAAGTGGTAGCTGCTGTTATTATTTAAAGGATGTTCAGGGTCAATTGTGTGCTATTTTCTCAAATACTGTTGCTTTCATTGTTTTTCCACATAGTGTTTGCATTTTCTATCACTTTTAGAAACAAGTTTTTGAAACTCTTTTATTGCAATGAGTTAAATAATGACATTTGGCTGAGTTAAAAACAACACTAACAAACCTATTCAGGAGAGAGAAAATGATATTGAATGTTTTAAATGAGAAAATTTCCAAAGCGAGAAATAAAACAGAATATTTATTAGAATAAGTGAACTATAATGCTACATTAGCAAAAATTATCCTTCCTAATGAGAAGTATTGAGGCGAAGTTTCTGCATTATTTGGCAGAGAAAATTGCTTTCTACAGAGAAAAACTGAAAATAACACTAAGATTTGCAAGCTTATCAAGTATATACAATGCTGATATTTTTCTCAGTTTGTATCCATTTCTAATACAAAGTGTGAAGACATGATTTAATAATAGACCATTTGGATTGTAAATTTCCATGAGATGACCTCTTAAATACTTAAATGAGAAAAAATTCTAACAGTACATTTCATGAATGTGTATTTTGTCCTTTTCACTCCTACCCTTGTGTTCTCGTTCTAACTTGATCTACTTGAGTGACCAACTCACAGAATGGAATGTGCAAAATATATTCCTTGATTCCTTCCATGTCTCTGCACTGATAGTCATTATTTCGTATCGAATTACACCTATCCTAACATCACCGAAAGTCTTCCCTTTGGTGCAGGAACTGTGTATTACCTGTGTGATGGAAACACATGTAATTGAGTGGAATTTCACTAGCCCATGTCAAGTGAACCTTTTATTTATCACTACACCATATGTAGCTTCCTCATTTTAAAATTAGGAGTTGGCTTAGGTCATCTCTGCAGCCCCTCCCAAAGCTTGCATATTAGAAATTATTATCCTATGTCTTTCTTTTCCTGTCACAGATGTTATTATATTTTGAGATGTTGATTTGACCCCTGGTACAACAGTTTTGGGGTAATAGCAGACTATGTTATAATAGATTCAGTCCGGGACAATTATTTCTGTTCCAGACAAACATGCCAAAGACACCAGGAATGAATATTCAATTTCATTATGGACCAGTTAATTTCGCAGAGAAGTAACTTGTTTCACAGACAAAATATTCGTTTAGCACACACATTTAGGCAGATATTAGGAAAGGAATAGAGAAAGACAAACTCAATAAAAATGTAGAACTAGCTCACCAAGATGCTCCACTGCTACTAGTAGGGAAAAAAAAAAAAAGCCCAACTCCAAGAGACTGTCAACTCTTACAGAGGCTGGCAACTCAATAAATATAAATATATCAAGTTTGCTAAACATTCTATTTTCCCAAGTAAAGATATTTACAAACAGAACAAAATGTATACTACCATGTTTGCTCTTCATTTACATCTATCTATCTATTCATCCATCTATCTATAAAGCTCATTCCAACATTAAAAAAATCAATCTCACAATAGAAAATATTTATTTAAATCAATTTTAAAATTAAAATTAAAACTGATTAAATTGTTTTCCCATATCATCATAGACTAATAAAAATTTCATTGTGGACCAACAGTGGTCACAGAGGACCATTTGAAGCCGCTTTGTTAATAATATAGTCTATACACATATATGCACCAATGTTAAAGGGCATGAATGCCTCATTACACACCAAAGAGGTTGAATTTCAACTTCCATGGAGAGGATTTTGGTAATATAAAAATAAATTCAAGAAATGTGGATAAATGTGTTCCTCAATAGGATCTGAGAGCACAAAGAGAACATGCCCTCTCAGGGGACGGCCGCTGACCGGGGAGGGGCAGCACCCCTGCTCATCAGGTCCCTCTCCTGCTCCCCACCGCGCACCCACTGCGAACACTGAGCACTGACTCTGAGTCTCCAGAGGTGTTAAGAAGCAAAGACCCATCATTTCCTTCTCTTTCAGCACCCTTGATGTTGCTTCCAAAGGAATCAAAATTTCTCACACCCCCTTCCTGCTAAATAAAGCTAACTTTATCACAAAAAGCTTCGTGTCTAGACCAGTATCCTTCATAGTGTCTATTTCATGCTGTTCTGTTGACTGCTAATAGATAAAAGGTGAACATAACATGCCCCGGGTCAAAAGTTTGGGAAATGGTGAAGCAAAATTTGAAAGGTCTGGTTAGGTCTCTACATATTAGCATTTTCTAAGAGAAGGTGATATAAGGCCTATTTACTTCTCATAAGCATATTTTCCTAGGGAAGCACAGTTTTAGAGACTCTAATTTGTTGTGTTTCTACATATCTATCAGAATTCAGATCTCAGCTAGGCAATGCTTGGAAATAGATTTATGTAGCTGGGATGGCAAGAAATCCTATCTTTACACTTAAATCAAATTAATCTAATGTTATGCCTGAGGGGTTGTCCTAATGTTATTAATAAAGGCTGTTCTTGATCCATTGATAAATGTTGAGCAAATTTAGATAAATGAAAGGAAAAATTATTTAGCTCCAGTCTTCTAACTTTAGCCTTCTTGATTTATATCCTACAATTAAAAGCATGTTATTTTTCTTTGGTGTGATTTGTATGCATTTATCACTGGATTTGGTATGCACAATTTAATTTTAATATCTTTTAATATCAAACAAAAGCAAGTAAAAGGTGAATAACTCAGGGCTATACTCCCTCTCTATGATTCCAAAATAATGGATCAAGTAACGTAATAGTGAACTATACATTTTAGATTACCGTATACAATTGCGATGGCTGCTTCTCAGCAACAGACTTATTATTTTTCAAATGTGAAAGCCATTTTCCCACTGACTTTCCCTTTTGGTGGGTCAGTATGAATTATGCCTGAGGTATCTCTGATTGTTGTCAAACAGTGCCATATGCTATTTGCAAACTCAGTTGGAAGAAGCACCATTGTGTTGTCAAGGACCACAATGTGTCACCTAATCTACACATCCAATGACCCCTTACATCATTCAAGAAGCAGAATGAAAGAAAAGGTCACTCTCCAGAATTCTTTTGGTTGGTGATAGCAAATCATCAACATATTAAGCTGCTATCATGTCCTCCTCCTATTCATAGCTGATTTGTCCTCACAAATGGCTTCTTTTCTGGATTGGGGAATGGTAATTAGGATTTCATAGCTCGGTACAGCTAGCATGAGCATCATGGCTGTGTTGAGGATTAATAACAGTAGCCATAATGATGACAGAAAATTATAATAGTTCTAATTACTGATATTCATCTTAGGCAGGGGAGCAGCTGTTAAAACATCTCTTTAGAAGTCAAAGTTCAGTCGCATATCTTTTTCTCCAAATAGGGAAAGCTTTAATGCTAATTAGAAAGGAAAATTACACATTCAAATGTCAGTCACAGCGCACAAAGATTATTCTGTATTAACTTTCTTTCTCCCCCCCACTGAACCTCCTGGCTCTTGAGCTTTTGAAAAAGCTGACACTGAAAGTAATGGCAGGAGTTCCAAAGGGCCTCCTAGTTTCTACTTAAACAAACCCTTCCAATTCAGTGAGGGAAATTCTCATCTAACTGCATTCATGGAGTGTGACCTGTTCCCTGAAAGTTGTCACAAACTCACTTGCCTAAAGCCACTGCTTACTAGTAATCAATTGCCTCAGGGCACATGATATAATGACCAGAAAGGTGCTCAGAGATTTGGGGGTCTATTCTAGCCCTACCAAAACGAGCTATAAGACCTTCAGCAAATCACTGAACTTCTTGGCAAGCAAGACCATCATTCCATCCATAAAAAGGAAGAGCAAGCATTTGCCAGTATTTTCTAAATTCTCTAAATCATATGAATCACCCACGAAGTTGGGGGTGGGGGAGGGCAAGGATGGATTTGTCACTGTGGTCTTCGGCCCAAACTCAGTATCAGAACCTCCAGGAGAGAGGGTTAACTGTGGTGAATCTTTCCCTCACCTCTGAGAGCAGGAGGCAGGGAGGTGCTCAAGGCCACCCGGGCACTGACTCCACTTCCCTGCAGGTAGGGATGGGACGTTGCTGCTGCTGTATTTGTTTCACAAATCAGTAAGCCCAATAACTATCGTTATTCCTTTATATGAGGGGAAGTTGAACTTTTTCTGTAAAGGGCCAGATAGGAAATAGTTCAGGCTTTCAGACCATGTGGTCTCTGTTGTAATTATTCAACTCTGCCACTGCAACACAAAAGCAGGCATAGACACTAAATAAAGAAATACATGTGGCTGTGCGCCAATAAAACTTACATTTGAATTCCATATCATTTTCATATGGCAGGAAATATTAACTTCTTTTGATTTTTTCCAGCCACTTAAAAATGATAAAACATCCTTAGTTTTCATACAAAAATATGCGGTGGGCAGTTTGCTGACCCCTGCATTAAATAGAAATGCCAAGAGTTTTAGGGTAATATCTTATCAAATAATAATATAAGCCCTATAATAAAAAGGCAGAGATAGAGCCAAGTGTTCTTTTCTTTTTTTAATCCACCAGGATTCTACCTGGTGAATGAGGGGATGGGGGTGGGTAGGGAGGAGGGAGGGGATGGGAATGGAGAGGCAGGTGCTGGCAGGGACTAGGGCAGTGGGCATGGGAAAGGTGCTGCAGGTCCTGCTGTGTTTAGCCTCCCCACTTTCAGTAGTTTCTGTTCCTTTAGTTAGATAAATGGGGAATCTCTGGCTTATGAATGTATGCACCCATAGGTGTGCAGCTGCAATTTCTGTGGTTTCTGCCTCCCACCTGTAGCTGGCATCACTCCAGCTGTTAACTAATACAGGGTCCCAAGCTCCTCCCATATATATATATGTTCTAGCAGTTCTGAGGAGGTGGCATCCAGAAAACTGTATTTTGAGCAACCTCCCCAGCTGACTTTTATGAGCTGATCTCATACTAGAATGAAAGTCTAGCTCAAATGGAAAGTTCATGGTATGGTTAGAGTCTCCTTCTTTAGGGCTACCAGGCTGTCACTTTCTCTTTTGTAAACATAAAATTATACTCACAAAGTGATGCCATCAGGTTGAGCTATATGTTTATCAATCTTTATACTAAAAGGTAAGGCAGGATGATTGAACATAATGTCTGGGAAGCAAACAAAGCTTCCAAAACTATGCAGTGATACTCAGTAAAAACAACAACAACAACAAACAAGCAACTATGCTGGGCAAGAAGTGTTCAGGGAAAATAGGCTGTGAGCAACTGCCCCCATGCTGAATTGCTATGACCACAAGCAGACACAACAGAGGGAATGCTTCGCTGGAGCTTTTCAAACACTATAACTATTCTGAACCTCTGGAAAACATGGTAGCACACAGATCAAGTAGCCCAACAGTAATCAGGGATGGGGAGCCTGTGTCCGAGCAAAGAGGTTGGGCAGGCTTCATGTCTATGACAGCTCTACTCTAAGCAGTGACGACAGCTGTGAACCAAAGGGCAGCCCTTCTTGGAATGAACTGTTCAGTAGCATCTCTTGGCACAAAAACTAATCCCCCTCAGAAATACCATCTTTGAATACAAAAGACAGAGCTGGCTGTATCAATTCTGCTATGGGTCATTCACCTGAAGAGGCTATTACCCCTTTCATCACCCTTCCTGTTTCCAAACTTATATTCCCTGTCGCCTAGATTTCAGTTATTTTCCTTTATGCTCCTCACTGTTCTCTCCTGTCACAGGTTCATTTTTGGTCCAGCTTTCAGCTCAGGTTTGTTCTCATACCAATGTCATCTTGTAATTTTGATCACTTAAGACTTCTGACCATTTTAAATTCCTTTCCCGAACTTGATATTCTCTATAGAATTTTTAAAACTATGATCAGAAAGCTGTATTGACTTACATAATGCCTATCATGTCTTGTTGTCATTATAATTAAGAAACAATCCTTTCAACAGACTCAATAATAAGCAACGATAATAGCTAACGATATGTTCTCACTATATGCCAGGTATTGTGTTAAGTGTTTTATGTTGATATCATATTTAAAATGAAAAACCCATCTTATAACATAGGTCTATCATTTCCTTATTTTACAGAAGGGGAAATTGAGACTTAGGGAAATAACTTGTGCAAGGTGACAAGGCTAGTGAATTGAGGAACTAGGACTGAAGTGTGCTACCAAGAGTCAAATTCAGACCTCCCAACTATTTATAGAAATGCATATGGATAGAGATACAGTTCACTTTCATTAATCCCTGTAGTTATATTCTATTATTCTATTTCCCCACTGCTTTGAGGGGAAATTCAGCATTAGGTTCCTGTGAGTCTCTGGTCACAACATTTTCACCAACTGCTTAATACATCAAATTGTTTTATGTGTGTTTTTGGGTAAAGACATCTTATTTAATATATATTGTTGATTCATTAACATTTAACTTATGACCAACAGCACAATGACTGATGCCTGAAGAAAGCTTATCTAACACACATTTTTCTCTGTAAGGCACATTGCAGCTTTCTTGCACTTAGGAACTCTAGAAAGAACTTCAGCACCACACTTAGGGACTATTTTATAGACTAAAATCACACACACAAAAAAATCACAAAAATGCAAAAAATGCGACATTAAATTCACTGAGAAAAGGACACTTGTTTACAGTATGAAAGCTGACACACAGAGAGTCACCTTGTTCAGCCTCAGCTGGGAACGTGCAGTGCACATCAGTTGACTCAAATTTTTGCCTCTCTGCATAGCCACAAATGAGCATGAAAGTGCCACAATGTTGATCTGGGGGTTACAAATCAATTTTAACAAGAAGAATTCATGAAGATGGGATACATGAATAATGAGAATCAACTATACAAAATAGATACATATGTATACATACATACATATGCATCTATATGCAGGATCACTGTAGATGAGTACTTAAATGAAAAAAGAGAGAAGACAGGCATGGTGTAAAGCCGGGTATTTGGGGATTGCATAGATCCACAGTCCTAAAGTGCAATTGTAGAAACTCGGAAAATGACTCCTAGAGGACTTGACCCACTTGTTAAGTGAGTAGTAGCTGACAGTAGTTTATCACTCTCTCTAGGGATGCTACATTGTGAAGTCAGCAACCCTTACAGGAGTTTTCTTCTATAAAATATCCTTCCAAAGGTTTGGCCTTTGTTACCTATCTCTGGGATGATAAGGAAAAGGAGAGAGCCAATGGAAGAAAATAGGTCATTCCTTTTCCATTATCTTCCAACCCCTGACTCCCCACGCCACCTCCATTTTCCACCTTGATTTGGGGGCCTTGGAGATCCTCTACCAGCATCACACCATCTACAATATATTATAAGATTGTACTGATGGTTCCTTGTATTTCTGAATGCATGGTCCCTGCCTTTGACAGGTTTATATTCTAGTTGTGGAAATAAAGCATCCAAACATAAAATAGAGTAGCTTCATTTTATTCACTGGGTCACTCATGTAGCAAATATTTATTGAAAATCTACTCAGACTATTCATCCAAAAACTATTCATCGGTTACATACTAAGTGTCAGGGCTAACTCTCATGTAAATCCTTGATCTGCTGGGAACTGGGGATAAGAGTCAAGACATACCCTATATTTAAAGATCTTATAGACAATTGAGTAACTGAGAAGTACAAAGGAATTAAAGGAACAACAAAGAATAAAATGACAAAGTAAAGTTAGTCAGGGTAAGCTTCTTTAAAAAAAGAACAGTTCTTTTTTTCCCTCTTTGGTGTTACAGATCATCTTTGCAAAAGAAAAGGAGTCAGGGATAGCCCACCGCTCTCATGCCCAGCAATCACTAGGGATTTCTGGAAATGTGCACTGATTGCACAATGTCATGCAAAGCAAAGAGAAGCAAGCAGAACAATGCGGCACTGCAGGTCTATTTACAAGACAGACTAGGTTACCTTTATTAAAATAATAAATTTTGGGTATAAGTAATAAAAGAGAATGGTGGCTCTTCCCAGAGAAATAACAGAAGCTCACTAATAGCATCTCATAATAATCAAGGGAGCTTGATCATGGCAGGATGTGATTTACACAGAAAGAACCTCTCTCACACAACTACCATCTCCTTAAATTTGGGCTGGTCATAGTTTATTCCTCATAAACAATGACTAGCACTTGATGAATGGTCAAGCCTGAAATAGTGCCTGCACTGGTCCAGAGCCTGATCTACCGAGAAACAGTCTTGCAGTCACTAGCCTAAAGTGGGGTGGAGGGTTGAGCTTGCAATGGACTCAGAGGGGTGCTATGTAACCAAAGGGTTATGGGGTGACCTGGAACCAAATGCTTCCACTATCCCCAACTCCAAGCTATTTTATAACTCTCCCCAGCATGGATAAGCTTTGTATCTGGAAGCTAAAACTGAAAGCCCGACTGGTTTCCCCATCTTTAAATTCTGATCGGAGTGCTGCAAACACAGGTGGGCTTCTACTCCTGATTGATTTACTTGGATGCCTACTATGAATGGGCTTCTGAGCTAGGTTCTTTGGCAGATACAGAGATGCCTTAGATTAAAAAGAAGAAGAGTTGAAAACCTGGGATTGCATTTTTTTGTAGTCAGGGCAGTCTGTCTAATTTGGAGCAGGTACATTATCACTCTGCCCTGTGAAAGGGGTTCGGAGCTCATCACAATCTACTCTGATGCTGTTATATGGCATTGTGTGAATGAGATTGTACATATGTGTCGAAGGAAGGCCACTAATTTATAGTTTCATACAAATTCACTATTTGTTTACAAATCTCATAAATGGCAGTAAATCACACATATCAAGCAGGTCTGCATATTCTTATGTGGCAACCATTTCAAGCACATTCTATGAAAGCTTTCTAAAAAGCTGATGTATTGCAGATTGGTTTCCTATTTGCAGAGCACATACATTTTAATGAATTACAAGCAGCATGAAGTAAAGCATACATATTCTGGCAATAAAACAACTAGAAATGCTTTATTTGGGGGCTTGTGGATAGAATAAAATGAATTCTTGTCATAACAAATTAAAAATGCTGACTGGGAAAAAATGAATTACTGCCATAAAAAATATAGAAGTAAACATTTTCAGAACAATGCACCTTCTATTTATAAGAATGGGGAGAGAGGAAAAATAAAATTTTGCTTTTCATTTATCCTACAAGTTTTTACGACGTGATACTAATTAAAGGTGTCCATTCCAGTATCAGATTGCTTGGGTTGAAGTGTTTCCCCATTTACTTATTAGCTTTATGACCTAAGCCTCAGTTCTCTTATCTATCAGTGGGGAATAGTAATAGTAAAAGTGATAATCAACATCATCATCATCATCATCATCATCTCAAGTGGAATTAAAGGGGACAATTTTGCACAAAGCTCTTAGTCTGCACACAATCAGCTCTGATAAGTAGAAGATGTGACTGCTGTCATTAGCAACTACCCACTCACACCAAGCAAAAAGAAATACCAGTGTATGTCTTGCCTTTAAGCGACTTACAGTTCAAAGGGGTCAATCTACACAAAACTAGAAGTCAATTTAAAGGAATGGATAACAATAGCTTAATTGATCTGGAAGATGGGAGAGAGGGAGCTCAGTAGATGGAGAGAAATGAATATGATCCAGGCTCACAGCCAGAAAGATTTTTGTTGAGATGTAATTATATAGAATCTCAGTGTTAGAAGCTTAAAAGTCAATATTGTTCAATCACCACATAAATGCTTAAGTACCTACAACATACCAGCTAAATTTCTTCTCTGCGGCAGCTCTTCAAATATGCATTATTTTTGTTAATACTTAAGATTTTGTGCTGTGTTTTGCCATCTGTGATATTTGCAAGACTGTCTCTTTCTCATCAGTCAAGTCCCAACTCAAACATCACCTTTTCAGAGATAATTTCCCTAACTGCCCTAGCTAAAGTGGTCCTTCTCTCCCTGGCACTCTCCATCACATTATCCTATTTTATTTTCTTCATAATACTTTTTGCAGAATTTTTTCCAAGTAGTGTTACACATATGGGTTACAGTAGGATTTCTCAATCTCTGTACATCTGGCATCTTTGTTGTGCAGACTGTCCCATGATTCTGAGAAGTTTAGAGTATCTCAGCCTCTGTCCATTAGAACCAATAGCAGTCCCCTTCCCTCAACTGTGACAACCAAAAATGTATTCCAGACATTGCCAAATTCCCCTCAGCCCTCCAAGTAGAGGGCCAGTAATGCCAGGGGAAGCCAAACCCCCTAACTGTAGCTTCTAGTCATAAGGAATCTCATTTGCATGCAGGGTAAATATTATTTCCTAGATATGCTAAGATGTGAAAGGGGTTGGGAAACATCTCAAATTACGTGTTAATATACTTAATGAGTTTTACATTGGTTACATGATTTATTCCCCACAGCAATACTACAAGAAGCAATAACTGTTATAATCCCCAATTTACAAATGAGACACAGATGGATTAAGTAAATTGTCCAAAGTCTCATTGTCTTTAAGAAATGGAGCTCCTTGTGGTTTTAACACTTGGACAACAATGTCTACTAAATTAAAAAAGAAACCAATCCCTTCCCAAACTCTTCTCCATGGTACATTTCTAGATTACTTCACTTGTTTTCTTACATTGTTTTCAGCAATTGCCTGCATTCCACCAAATCTCCTCAATCCTATACTTCTAGAATGAGTTTCTCTTTATTGTGAGTGAAACTGTACATTTCTTTCTTTTTTTTCCCAATTGCCTCATCTTAGCAGATTCCTCCCAAAAGTTCCACCTGTTAAGATATTTTGAGTCCTTGCTTATCAGGCATAGGGCCACCCATTCAACTCTAGTGAGATAAGCTGAGGGAAAATGAAAAGCTGTGAATGTCCTATACCATGTAGAAGAGAATATACATGTAAGTAAAAATGAAACTTAAAGAGGGGGAAAGTTCAGGGTGAGAAGGAATTGGTCAGGGAAGTCTTCTTGGAAAAGGTGAGGTGATTTAAATCTTCTTAACGTTCTTCAAACTGTTAACAACTCAAAGAAATTGTCCTCTATCCCTTAGCTTTACTGATTTATAGTCGTTGCTGAGAGTATTTGTTAGAAAATAGTGAAATTTGGCAAATGAAACATACCTTTTTTGGAGCCTAAGAAAGCCAAACCAAAATTAGAATCTGGACTTTTATACTGGTTTTACCTTGTGCCAGAGCCTGACTTCCTCTTCCCACCTCTTCCCTTTAACCTGGCTGGTAATTCCTCATCTTTTAAATCTCAGCTTGTAATGTCACTTTCCCCGGAAAGCCTTCTCTGATTTCCCTAGGCTGAGTTAAACACCATTTGTATGGGGCCTTATACACCCTGCATTTTCACCAATCGGAGAATTCTACACACTGTAACATAATTATGAGTTCATTTAAATGCATTTCCCACTAGAAACTTAACCTTCCTTGAAGACAAGACCAGTCTCTTAATGAAGGTTTCTGGACGGCATGTAGAAAGGCAGGTTGTTTACTGTTCTAGTTACTAGATAAATCCTGCTCTGCCTTTATTAGGGAAATGATCACATCAGCAAGGGAATATCAGCACAAGGTAAATCTATAGCACTGGCACAAGCTAAATCTGGAAAAATGAAATAGACCAAAGCCTCCTCCCCTCCCAATAGGATCTCCTTGATTAATCCCAATTGCTGTACTTCTGTGAAACTACCCTATCTTTCCGTTTGCCCTTTCCTGATTGGGAAAAAAAAAAGCACTCAACTTGAAAGAAACTTTTCAAGTTACCTTTTTTGAGGAAAACTCAATACTGTATGCTGTGTGTGATTATAACAAAGAAACACATAGAATTATTTGGAAAATTCTCAGTATAATCAAGATCGATGAAATCTTATTTGTCCAGGGGCCTACAAATTAGCCAAGGAGTCAAAACACTAAATTTACCTTTGCATCCTGATTTGCTTCAGCTCATTTTTCCTAAGCATGAACCGGTTGCATGAAAATGCTTCATCCCAACCCATAACAAGGCCCTGACTAGGGCTCCCAAGGAGACATCCTCTTTATAAACCTGTACCTGTCCTTCACTGACATGATCAAACTAGAATCAAATTCCTATTTACTTCTATTTTTAACAACTTTTTAAAACTATAATTCACATATTATAAAATTCATCTGCTTAAAGTGAACAATTCAATAATAGATTTTAGTGTATTCACTGAGCTGTGCAACCAGACCACAACTCCATTTTAGAACATCTTCATCATCCCCAAAGTAAATTCCATGCCTGTTGGTAGTCACTCCCATTGCCCCCACACCCAGCATATTCAACCAGTGATAGACCTTCTTTCTTTATATATTTGCCTTTTATGGATATTACATATAAATAGAATCATAAAATTTGTGGTCTTTGTGACTGGCTTCTTTTACTTAACATAATGCTTTCAAGGTCAGCCATGTGGCATATATTAGTACTTCACCCCTCTTCATAGCCAAATAATATTCCATCATATGGATATACCATGTTTTGTTTTTCCAGTGGATGGACATTTGAGTTGTGACCATCATGTATAATGTTTTGACCACCATGTATAATGCTCTGATGAAAATTCATGTACAAGTTTTTGTGTGGACATATATTTTCAATTCTTTTTGGTACTTAAATAGGAAGGGAATTTCTAGGTCATACAGCAACCCTGTGTTTAACATTTTGAGGAATCACCAAACTATTTTCCAAAGATATGGTACCATTTTACAATCCCACAGTAATATATGAGGATTCCAGTTTCTCCACATCCTTGCCAATGTTTACTATTGTCTGTCTTTTTTATTATAGCTATCCTAATGGGTACAGAGTGGTATCTCTTTGTGGTTTTGATTTGCATTTCCTGAATAATAATAATGCTGAACATTTTTGCATGCCCTTATTGACTATACATATATCTTCTTTGGAAAAATGTCTATTTAGATCCTTTCCCCATTTTTAAATTAAATTATTAATGTTTTTTCTTATTGAGTTATGTGTTCTTTATATATTCTGGATGCAAGTCCCTGATCAAATATTTGATTTGCAAACATTTTCTCTTATTGCATAGTTTCTTCTGTAACACAAAATATGTTAATATTAATAATACCTGAGGGTTTTGCCTTTACCTTTGATCTCTCCTCCTATATCCTGCACATCCTCCACTCTGTCACAACACACACACACACACACAAGCACACCACATCCACCTCTGTATATCCAAAGGCAGTCATTTCCTCCATGGAAAGGAAGACCCAAAAGAACCCAAGGAGAACACAAGAGACTGCCAAATTCCCAAAATAAGAGTCCTTTAGACTAAAGCAATTGAGAAAGAGCAGGTTCTTTGAATTCCCTCCACCTTGACTTTAAATAGCAAGAGACAAACTAGAAGGAAAAAACCACAAAGTTGAGTCTTAAACAATAGATTTCAAACAAAACTAATAATAGCCCACCAATTTCTTTCCTGAAGTCTAGGCCAGTTTAGAAAGACAGAAAAAGAGCTTTGCAGCACTCCAATAACTCAACCAAAGGCGGGACATCTGTATCGCTCACAATTGGAGAGAATGCAAAGGAAACTAGGAAGATGTTAAAACCAGATGATACTGCCGAGGAACTTATCCCTGCTGGACCTTGCAGCAAGGTGGGAGGGCCTCCGTTACATTCTCCTTCCAGATGGTTCCTGGGTTGTATAATTTGTTATTTGCTTCCTATCATACCGGCAAGCAATGGTGAATTGAAAAATGCTTGTTTTTCCTGCCTTTTTTCTGTCTCTCTATTTTTACTCTCTCATCATGTCTCTCTTAATAATTTAAGGAGTCTGAGAAGTGCTTTCTGCCTAACCTTTTCAGGGTTATAATGGCATAAATATCCAATAAACAAAAACATAAATAAATGTGCTATTCAGGGACACAACACAGAGGAACTCATTATTCAGGCTCAGATATGTCCAGGATCCAATCACGGAGAATTACAGATCTTTAAATGTTGTTGAAGGAAAGAGTTTATTCCAAGAAAATGAAATCCAGTGGTTTTTATTATTATTATTATTATTATTATTAGAGAAGTTGTGGGTTTACAGAACAATCATGCATAACAAATCCAGTGTTTTAAAGAGAAAACTGGATGTGAAACAGGCCTCAATATAAGCAAACCAGTTCCATTATGCTTTGTTTTCCATGTGAAAATCAGGAGATCTAAACAGCAACCATAACCCACTTCTATTTACACAGATACAAAAACAAAACAAACACACTATACCAGGTGGTGAAAAGTGAACTTAACTTAATTTGGTTCTTCAATCTGATACATTCAGTAAAGTATAATTTTCCTCAAGTTATCTAAATTTTTACATTCCCACTATTGAAAGCATAACCGGTGTTCAAATTAATTTTCAAGCACCGTTTGTGACATGAGATTAGGATAACTTCTGCTCTTCTTCTCTGTAAGAAATTGTTTTTATCTGCCATTTCCTTTAAAGATGTCACCACAGTCAAGTCATTTGGATATATATTAAATACAGGGTTTATATATAGTTGCTTTCTCCATTGTGTTTGGGAAGGTAATAATTGAAGGGAGTTATTTCTTAGCTGGAGATTAGCTAGGAGTTGTTCAATCCATTTGAATAAATGTAATTCTTCTACAGAAACTAATCACAGTTTTCATGAAGGAAGAAGGGAAAATTCATAAGCTTGTTATAGTAAGAAGGACGAGATTAGAATATATCTTATAATTTCAGTTCTTTTCATTTACCCACAGGAACTTGCTAGATTCTCAGAATAGATTCAAATCCTTGATTAATTAATTCAAATGCATTCTTCCTCTGTGATATATGGGGTGGTATAGAGGTTAATGAAACCAATTTATAAAATCAGAGCTTGTTATTCCCTACATATCCACCTAAAAGTTCCTTCTAATTTATTTTACAAACCATAAAATGGCTTCTCTTGGAAAACAAATCTGGAGCTCCTAAAATGATCTGATATTTATTAAGACTTAATTTCAGTCAGTTCTGGTTTAAGCAGAACATATTGCTGTGATAATGAAGGTGAATAATTAGAAAGTCAAGTAAATTATTTAAACTTTTCTTGCAAAACACAGCCTAGAAAAACTGTTGCTTGATCTGGAAAGGCCTTTCACCAAGAAAACCTTCATACCTACAAGTATATACTACTTCTCAGTGGGACTTGAGAAATATGTTCCTGAAAAAGGCATGAGAGCTTCACTATGAAAGGATATAGTTCTACTACCTGACATAAGGAAAGGGAGAAAGAGGCACTAAAGTACTACACTGAGAAAAAGGAAGTTCATAGGTAAGACACAGCAGCTAAATGCACACAAGAAATCACAGACAGGGAAGGAGGGAAGTGGAGTATGTGAAGACAGAAATGACTCATATAAAGGCTTCTTTTCCAGCTCTAGAACAGGATGCCCCAAGTATTATAAATTCGTTCTCTAGTCATTTGTACCCTTCTAAATCACTTTATCTATACTATTGTGTTCACTCCTGTTTCTCTCCGGTTGTTCTTTATTTCTCTCAGTCTCTGCATTCCCTACCCCTATTCTTTAATATTTTTTCCTTTATGCTGGAAGTATTGTTTCATAATAAAAATAAGAATGAAATAGGTACAATACAAAAAAAAAAAAAAAAAAACTTCCACTCTCTCCTGGACTATTTTGCAGCAGCTTTTAAACAACCTGTCCCTCTATAATCTATTCTTTTTACAGTTACCAGAGTGATGTTATAAATATATAACTCAGATCATGTCATTTTACTACTTACAACCCTCCCATTGCATTTAGAATAGAACCAAGCTCCTTATTTAGGACCAGCAAAACTTTCTGCAATCTGGCTTTTGCCTATTTTACTCTAACTTTATCCCATCTGGTTACTGTTCCCTATAAAACTTGGTTCTGTTCCTTAGGGATGGCAAACTCATTTCTAACTTAAGACTTTATACTAGCATTTCCCTCTGCCTGGTACACATGGCACTCCATAAATGCATTTTCATTATTTAGATCACAGCTTTAAAATCATGTACTCAGAGAGGCCTTCCCTTACTAATCCAACAGAGAGTGGCATTCTCACTCGAAGCTATTTGTCCTCCTTATTTATGATCTGTACCAACAAACGGAACACACACTCCACGACAGCAGAGCCCTGCCTGAATCCCCAGGTCTTGAACAATTCCTGGCTCATGGTGGGTTCTCCATAAATATGTGCCAAGTAAATGAGGCTTCAGACTTCTTTGCTGAAAACTATAATAATAGCATTTGACTTTCAAAATGATCTGGATTCATCTTCTTGTGGATGCTTTATAGAAAGACAGCTCAATTATTATGCACGCAAACTTCCCTTTAATGCTGAGACATTGGTATCACTTTTGTTCTTCTAAATTTGCTTCATATTATCTAATACATAATATAATCTAATTTCTCATTGTTTCTTTTTTCAGCTTGAGTGGAATACTTTCATGCACTGGATAGTGTATTTATTTATCTACTTCACATTTTGTCTGTTTACTTCCTTTTTATGTTTCAAAAACAAATGTGTAGGTGCTTAATCATCTGTTTCCATTTCATTCCGCTTCGATATAGACCTTACTATGGCTCACAGAATCCAAACATAAATTAAGGCATCTTCTGATTAGAAAATCTGACATGAAATACTAAAACATCTCTTTGGTCAGAATTACTGTAGAGTTATGGCTATTGTTGAGCAAAACATAACACAGCTGTGGAAAAGAAAGAAAAAGATCAGAGGATTTCATGGGCTGTTTTTGATTCTTTTCTTTTGAGGTGATTGATGGGGGCTAGCACGTTTGTGTTTCTGTTCCATTTGTTTGAAAAACAACAACAATGAGGAAACAAGGCCACCAGAGAGTCAGTCCTTCACTGTTTTCAACCAGAAAAGCCAAAAGAAAAAGAACCAACTGAAAAAGCTGCTTTGCATGTACAGAGGTTGCAGGCAGAGTGATCAGAACCATCAGAGAGAAACACAGCCAACTCTTTTTCTCATGAGTTTTTTTGAACATAGGAATCAAGTATGACAATATTCTGTGTCACTCTGTGATCTCGGATACAGATGAGGGAGACCAATATACATATAGGAAAGCTCACCTCAATAAGCCCTGAAATAAGAATTTATACATTTGAGGCTTGAGCTTCCATGGGTCATAGAATCACAGTTAGTACCTAGTGACAAAAACATTTTCAGTATCTTTCAGTTCATTCTTCCTTGTAACACAACTCCAAAAATTCTTCATCGTCACAAGAGTAAAAGTAAAATTCATGAATACTACGACCTTTCTTTGGCCCTTCCTACCTCCAGTTTTCCTTTTCCCCAGGCTCGGTTTAAATTTGGGGGTCAGTCATGTCAACCACTTCCTCACGTGTGCCCTCACCTCCTTGGTCCCTCTCTCAATCACTCGTTCACTCTGCGCAAAGCAAATCCTGGTGTAATCCAATTCTCTGCCTGCTTGGAACGTGAATCTAGGAGAATAAGTGGAGCTGAAAAGCCACACACAACCAAATTGGCTAGTCTCACTTTAGATTTGGGATCAGGGACATCAAGTGGTGTCTTAAAGCCTGGCAATCATGTTGTATTTCCCTGGTGCATTCGCTCTTTCCTTTTTCTAGACAATGATCTTGTACCTTCTCTGTCCTCAATCCTCCTGGGCTTCTGATCACAGCCCACCCCCTCCCATGTCCCCTAATTCAATTAACAACAACTCCATCCTTCCAGTCACTCAAGTCAGAAACCCTGAGATAAACCTTGAATCATTTCTTTCTCTCATGCCGCATATCTACAGCAACAAGTCTTTCAGCACTCTTTCAAAATACATTCAGAATCTGACCATTTCTCAATCTTCTTTTACCCCACATACAAAACCAGTATCACTTCTTCCCTAGATTAATGCAGCAGCCTCCTTAATCTTTTCTCAACACAGCAGCCACGGCAATTCTGTTAAAAATCTATGCAGATAATTTCATTGTTCTTCTTAGAGCCGTCCAATGGCTTCCACTGCATTCTAAGTAATTGCAAAGCCATCCAATGGCTTCTGTTGCACAGAACAATTGCAAAGGCCTGTTTACTAAAATAAAAAAGACCACCTGATAGGGTATTGCCAGGAGGGATTCCTTTCTGAGAAAGGATTTTCCAGAAGACAAAAACAGTTGTCCTGCAGGGCTTTCCAAGAGAAATGGAACACACCATACAGAACTGCCCATAACAATAGCTGGTGATAAACCAGATTTGGCCCAGTAGAGATAGATATCAGAATGCACAATTATGTGCATTGTTAA